>CANXYC012343820.1:0-10287 GCA_948193065.1 Aleurites moluccanus | reverse complement strand
ACTGCTCTTCTAGAAATTCAATTATATCAGCTACACCACAATATTCATGAGCAATTTTATTTTCTAAGGGAGAATTTATATAAATAATATCAATTCTAATTAATTCGTCCCTATACTTAATTCTTCCACAAACCCAAGAATATTCCCACTGTATCAGTGGATGCTCTTTTCTGTCTGTAATCGAAAAGTGTTTTATACTATTATACGCTCTTCCAGGGATTAATGAATTTCCTCCAAAAATTCATCCATAAACTAGCAAATTAAATATATTTTGGACCTTTATGAACAGTATTTTGAAAACTAAGGATCAAAATATAATTAAATGTTAGTTTATTTCTGGAATAGTTTATTTACGGAAATGGACTTTTATATTTTGAAAATTAAAATTCAGGGACTTTATCGTTACAAAATAAAGTTAAAAAACCATAAAATGCGTTAGTCACAAGTTAAGGGACGATGACCGAAACTTACCCTTAAGAACTTGAATGTTCCGTTTGTTAAAGAAAAATAACTTGTTTTTGGAAGTATTTTGTAAGAAAATTATTTTCTGAAAAAATATTTTTTAAAAAGTTAAAATTTTATAGTTTGATTATGATATTAACAATTAAATAAAAAAAATAAAAAAAATTTAATTTTAAATATTTAAATTTATAAAAATTTTATACTTTTAATTTTATTATTAAATATAAAGAAAAAATATTAAAATGATAAATTATAATAAACATCGATGGTCAAAGATGGTTGTCAATAGTTGCCAATGACTGATCGTGATTATCAATGATCACGGGTAGTGATTATTAGTATTGGCAAATTAATAAATTTATGTTTATAATTTTTTTTATTATAATAAATTTGTAAAAGTTTTGAAAATAATTTTTTTTTTTTTTTAAAAAAGAAAAAATCATTTTCAAAGAATTTTTTTAAAAATAATTTATTTTTTATTGATAAAAAATATTTTTTGTTGATTAATTTTTTAAAACGTTTTATATGTAAAAAACTGTGGAAAATATTTTTCAACCAAACAAATGGAACCAAAGGTTAAGATGTTTTTTTCTTAAGGAGGGCTTACCTTAGATATTGGAGCTCGGCATCGAGTTCAGCCCAAGCCATCACTCTAGGCCTTCAATTTTGGCCCTTCCCACTCGTTGTCTCCCTTAATAGTTTGATTTATTAAATTATATTTTTTCTTTGGGCTTTTGATTCTTAGGTGATGTTTGAATAACATTATTTAACATATAAAATTTAAGTTAATCTTTGGTATTTAATGGAAAAAGTTATTTATTCAATAATTAAATATATATTTTGGTATATAACTTCAAATGAGCCGAACCGTTTACGAGCAGCTCGGAGTTCGATTCGATAAAAACTTATTTGCGTTCGATTTGTTTTATAAATGAGTTAAGTTTGAGTCTTACTTTAATGCTTGATTAATAAATGAGCTGAGTTTGAGTAAAACTAAACTCGACTTGATTAGACTCGTCAACAACTCGATTATAAGCTCGGGATGTGAAATCTCAAATTTTTCAATCAATAGTATTTTGGATATTTTGTGTGCATTTGTAGCCAAGTCCAAGTTATGGGCTAGAAGTGATTATTAAAAGTATATATGAATTTTGGAAGTAATTTAAATTATTTTGAGTATAATTTGTATTTTTTAATGCACTGAGGCATTTTAGAAATTTTTGTATAAAGGACAATTTAATATTTGCACATAAAATTTAATTAATTAGAGTGTTTATAAATGTTAAGGTTTTATTTAAGGGATAATGTAACACTCATAGTTCTTAAATCTCTGTTGGGCTAATAGCATCAACTATTATATGAATATTCACATATTTTCATGCATAAGTGTCTCATATAATATTTATCTGAGTAAGAAATTCATTTTATTTGCATGATATTTGTTTTGATTAGCAAGCTAGGCTTTAAGCTTAAAATGATTTATATGAGTTGACTTTATATGAATATATTATGAATGGATGTGTTGAATCATAACTTAGGTGTATGAGTGACGAATTTAATTGGAATTGATAGGAATGATCCCTTATAGATTGTGTATATGTTTGAAATGGTCAAGAGGATCATATATGAGATGTTTAAAGGCTAAATGTATGGTTTGGAGTGAATTAGGGGTGAATCAAATATCAAATACATTAGGTAGGGAGTTTTTTAAATGGTAGCATGCGTTATGACCCATAATGCCCGTGAAAGATTGCTATTGTATGAAATTGAGAAACTTGACAAAAGCTTCATAACATGCGTTACTATAATAGCTCAGTCCAAAACTAGCTCCAAATAACTCGTTGTTTATAGCTTAACTCCGAAATAAAACAGTTAATCCAAGTTATTCAGATAGTAACTAGCTGGGCTATATAAATCATTTTACTTTTCATTCTCTAACGATGTGGGATAATTCCCACCGAATGCTGGACTATTACAATATTTTCTCCTTTGGGTGCGACGTCTTTATCGCAATTCTATTGGTTGACTTATTTATAACTGGGCTCAGGCCACTAGTCTATCGCTAATTGTCTTTAGTTATTGTGGTTCGTTAGTGCCTAGGTGACTCCATCTCATGCTCTACTCTATAGATAGCCCTCTCCCTATAGGCATACTAGCTATGCACAATCTGATCCTAAGGTGGCTCTAATATTATTTCTAATGGCCTAGCCTGAAACTGACTTCATATAACCTGTTGTTTATGACTCAACTCTGACCTAAAATGGTTAACCCAAATTATTTAGATAGTAACTAGCTGGACTATATAAATCACTTGAACTTTTCATTCTCCAACGATGTGGGATAATTCCTACTACTAGTGTTGGACTGTTACAATTACCCATATGGAACAACTATGACAAACATCTGTAACGGGTATTACTAAATTGTGGTAACGAGGGTTAGAATGCCCTTTGTCCAAATTTTCCAGAATTTCAAAATAGATGAGTTATGAGGTGTATAAAAAGACAATCTGATTCTTTTCAACCAAAAATCCATTTCCTTCTTATTATTTTCCCCATTCTAAATCCTAAAACCCTAGATTTCGATTTCCTCACTTCTGCATATTTTAAATCATCAAGAAACTCTAAATCGTTAAAGGGAATATCATATAAACCATTAAGCTGTCTTAGTTCTTGAAGTCACAAGTTGTAGACATTTGAGGTAGGAGTTTCTCTCTCTTCATTTATGAGTATGAGTGGTTTTGAATATCATTATGTTGGTTATTTATGTAATACCCGGTGTTTAGGTTGCAAGGTTAAGAATGTGTGCTTTAGATTTACTTGTATTTTGTTTGATGCATGCTATATAGTTTCATGTGTGTATGTGCATGATAGACGTTCTAAGAATGTATGTTGAGTATAGATTGCTCTTAAAATGGATTTATAATGATACATGATGAGTTGTGCTTGAGTTTGCAGTGTTATACATAGTTTAGTTGAGTTGTTTGAATTTTGGACAAGTTAGAATGGAGAAACATGAAAGATTCCCACTTAGCAAACTCTTCACTAGCGTGAGAAATATTTCACCACCGTAAGAATATTTTCTATATGATTTTTAAGTTTCCTCATATTGGCCTTCACGGGCGTGATGCACCCCTTCACAGCTGTGAAAATATTTTCAGTCCCAAGCATGAACAGTGGCCTTCACAGCCGTGAAGACTCGAGCCTATATATACCCGAACTTCATTTCTTCATTTCTAGCTCTTCTATTTTGTCTTCCCTTTTCTCTTTCTTCATAAATACACTTCAACCACCCACTCACTCATTAAATTCTCTTCTTAAATATTTATTACATCTCAAATAATCCAAGATTCAAGCATCAAACCTTTAAGAACACTGAGATTATAGATTTTTCAAGAATCTTCATTTCTAGGGTTTCAAGGTATTTACTCCAAACTCATTTCTAAGTTCAAGTTAAGTTAATCCATGGCTAAAATAGATGAAAAATAAGTTGTTTATGAGTATTTAAAGGTATTTATTATTGATTATAAGAAAGATTCATAGATTTAAGGTTTTTGGGTGAATAATAGCTATTCATCCCAATATTCTATATTCTTCTAAAAGATGATTAAATTGATATTAGAAATCATGTTTAGACTATTAAAGATGTTTAGAATCATAAGGATTTATCTTGTATGAGAATATTTGGGCAAAACCTAATTTTGGATATTTGAGGATTTTGGTTTAGGAGAGGAGAATAGGAAGGACTACTTTTTAATTCAAGTGTTTGAGTGGATTAGCAAGGATAATTGCTTTGAGATAAGTATGAACAATATATATATATGTTGTTTCTTATGAGATATATTGTTAAATCTCCATACATGTTCTCCATAATATGAAATATATGTTTAATAACCTATTTGATAAATTCTTTCTTACCTTCTATAAGTAGCCACTTGTTTGTTGGAAAATAACTTGGTTATTTCTCTTTGGACCAAGTTCATAATGAAAATTAGTTGTGTAAATGAATAAATATATATGTTTATATGTTTGATGGTCTTGTGACCAATATGTTCTTTAAGAATTTCAAACTTTACGAACCCATGAATATGTATAGAATGTTTTTCCCAATGAAAGTAAATTCACTGATCCAATGTGCACAATGGGAACCTAACTAATAGGATTTTTATCAGTGTTCCACCTAGAAGGAGCCATGAGCTCTACGCATATGTTCGACCAAGCATATGTGTCACGATAAGGTAACAAGACTTTCTATGCATTTTTATGATATCAGTTCTATCACATGATATGATTTGATAATATTATTATGTTGTAAATAGTCATGTTCTTTCAAGTACAACTTTATAGATTCTTCTTCTTATAATTCTTTCATGTCCAAATATAATTATATGTATAAGTATATTCATGACTATGATATCCAAGTTTTTTGGCTTAACTTTAAGCAATGCATATTTATATCTTACTGAGTTGAAGGCAAACTCTTCTTCTATGGATTTTAGGTGATAGTATAGCTCGAGAGCAAGCTAATCCAGAAGACAAAGCTTTTTGATTTATTCTCTACAAGAAGACTATGTAATTTTTGATAATCATCATTGCAATTATACATTTATGTTGTTTGAGGAGTATACTCTAAAGCTCCATAATCCGATACAGATGATGATATTCTTTTATTGCCTTGGTTGTATTCCTTGTAGCGTTTTTCTTATTCTTTATTGACGTTATATATGTCTTTGATCGGTAGGAAACAAGAGGAGACAACATGATATGATGAATATGACTATACGATTCATGAGAATGATTATGCATGATATATATATGTGTGTGTGTGTGTGTGTGTGTGGTGTATATGAGATACATGTTATATTGTGTTCTACGAGTTTATGGTGATTTTATGTCTACCCTTACCCTAGTACCGTTGCATTGGTAGTTTTCAGATGTGACAATTTATAAGTTGGGTCTTCATTTAGTAGCACTAATTACCTTCATTAATGGTTGGTTAGTAGAATGATAACATTTATGACAAATGATAAATAGTGACATGAAAAGTAAAATCCCTTGTATATCTCCTTTAGTTCTTTAATTGATGATGAAATTGGAGTTAGAAATAGCCTAAATAAACTTTAGGAAGCTTAGAAATGTAAGGGTTTGACTTAAATCTTCATGGATTGAGAAACCCTAATTTTGAGGTTATAGATGCATGTTAATTTTGAGAGGATACTAGTTAAGATAAATATAATTAAAGGTATTTATGTATTAGTTGGACTATCCTTTTTTATTGAAGAATATGAAATTCAGGTGATGAGAGAAACCCTAGTTGTGACCTGTAAATAAGGGATGACAATAAAGCGGAGAATTCCTGTTCCTAGCAGGGATTTGCCCCGAACGAGGCGAGAATTCTCCATTTTTTCTCCCACATGGGTCAGAGATGGGGAATATTTTTTCCCATTACCAGGGATTGGGTGGGAGGGGAGTGTATTTTCTATCCTGCAGGATCCTCGTTTTCATTCCCATGGGAGCTCAATATTATAATTACTTAATTATCCCTAATATAAAAATATATTACTTTGTTATCCTCATATATATATATATATATATATATATATATACATACTCAAAACTATGTATTAGTGTTTATTTATTTTATTATATTAAAAAATAACAATTATTCTTTTAACATATGCAAATTGTCTATTACATTTGATTCATGTATTGAATTTTTAAATGCTGAGATGTTTATGAGATTGTTCTAGTGAAAGTTTTTGCATTTATTGGATTCAATTGATTTAAGTACTCTCATTTTTTTATATATGTTAAATTTCTAATGTTTTATAAAACATTGCAAGACATTTTTAATGTATTAGGTGTATTTACATTTTAATTATATTTAATTGATATTTTATGTGTCTGAATTTATTAATATTTTTTAAATAAATTTATTCTTATTTTCAACTATTATTTTTGAATTTTATAAACATATATAAATTTAATAGTATAAAATTTAAGTGGGGAATATGAATCTCCATAGGGATAGGGATGGGGATAAAATTGTCCTTGTTTGTGAGGCAGGGACATGGATGGGGATTTCCTGCTATGGCGAGGATAGAGATGGGGATTGTTCTCTGTTTCACCCCATACCGTTGTCATCCCTAAGCTATAAGACACAAATATATTATGTACAGGACGAATATAAGTTTGAAATGATTAAACTATATTGGATTCAAGATAAAATAAAGTTCATTTGCATATAAAAGAATCTCATATTATAGGATATAAGAGAGGAAAGCTAATAAAAATTGCATATAAGAGTTAAGTTGCATAATGTATATTGGATGAGTTGTAATACTATAGTTTATTATGTTAATTCTTATCGCTCATAAAAGAAGTGAGGGTGATATAGACATTAATAGACTTTTATAGGCATTAATAGACTTTTATTAATTTCTAATATTTATTTTACATAATACAATAAATTTATATTCTCATGTAATAAAAAGAAACTGAGATATCAATCAAGCTCGTGAAAGTTTAATTCATTACTTTCTATAATGCTTTGACATCACAAGTTAATGAAAATTTTATAATTAAATTTATTAGAAAAAAGTAGCATTCTAAAATTGAAATGACAACTGGCCAAGCATGAGATGAAGTTTTTGGAATTAGTATTATGCCCATAGGCTATAATATGGAAAGTAACCTTAGAAACATCTTTGCTCTCTTGCATTACACTTTCATGGTCTAAGAACTTTTATGATGGATGCAAATTATAGACACTTTACTGGACCTTATCTAAGATAATTTCAATTAATATATAATTTTTTTTCTGATCATGCTTAAGGTAATTGGAATTAAGCCACATATTATCCCCTATCCTAATGCTCACATGCAAAATAGATAGTATTAGTTGAGGTATAGCTGAATTGAACTAAGCTACTTATTATTTTTGTCTTAACAAGTTGCTCAATTTAGAAGATGGATCTAGCTTCAACTTGATTATCATATCGGTCAAGCATGGCAAACCTTTTAGCTTCTCCCTTCAGTCTTTTTTTTTTTTTACCTTGCTATACCTTGAAAAAAAAAAGTCGGCTGAAAACTTAAGGAAAAGTGAAAGACTTTTAAAAATATTTTTTATTCATACCACTATATAAAAAGTCATCGAAGTACTTAAAAGTCTATTCTTTATAAAAATTATTGACTTTTTAAATACCTCTTTACTTTTATAAACTTTACAAAAGTTGGAATTGAATACCCTTGATTTCTATAGACCTTTTTAAAGTCTTTAAAAATCATTATTAAATACTTTTTGACTTTAGTGAAGTCTTTAAAAGTTATTATTGAATATCCCTTTACTTTTGAATTTATCAAAGTCTTTAATTATGTTCATCCAGTACATCCCCCTAAATGTCACACCCCCAGTCCGGAGTTATGACGGTCCTTGAGCACGGGTAAACTTGTGACTACTGAAAATCTGTAGAACCCAGACTATTATAAAAAGAAATTTGAATCAACTCAGAGAAAACCCTATACAATCCATTCAATTCAATAACCAATTAGTTAGAAACCAATAACAATGATTACAACTCATCAGATGCAATAACAGACAACTCTTAAATCCATGATTTTGTAAGAATAAAGGAAAGTTTAATAATGTCTTATATAAAAATTCTATATCTATACTTTTATATACTATGGAGCAACTAAGAACAAAATAGCCATTAACATAGCTATTAAACAAATTCAATACAATATAAATAAACATACATAACTATGCATGAACTATGTTCTTGTGGAGAAAAGGGTAAAATATTTTGAATCCATCTTCTAAACTATCCAATACTATCCAATACTATAACAATACCTGAAAATAATATGTAAAGAGAAGTGAGCCTTCTACTCAATGAATTATGAATATAGCATTACATAAAGGTTCATTGGATGATTTCAAAACTTAGTAACAATTTATATGCATGAATTAATAAGGTTCAGTATACAATGATTGAGATCAATATTAGAATGTACATGTATATCAATAATGGTTTAGAAGGAATTAAAAATTAGAATAGAATATGCCTTCAAAGAATGGCATACATATATCTGTGTATATAATGACATAATAACAAAATCTAGAAAACAAAAAAGGAGTCATATGATCTCCATATAAGAATACGTGTACTTGCACAAGGCACACACCTAGGGTATCATTATCCTCCCTACGTAGGACACTGATAATTTAGACTCTATCAGTTGAGTCACCAGTGTACACGTTCCAATGATTTATCCCTTATAAACAACAACATTCTATCATTTACACGATCAATGGTTTAAAAATTTAGGTAGTTATAATAATAACAGATAGACCCAAATGGTATTTAATAGAAATGAATAAGGCTCAATCATAAGAGTTTTCAATTAAATAGTGGTAGTTTTATCAATAAAATGAAGAACAATGGAAAATATTAAAATACATTCAAGGTATTTAACATATACTACCATATTCATAACTCACATCAATGTAAAACCTTTCAATCAATGCTCAAATCATCATATCCTTGCATAGAATCCATTATTTCCTTTGGCTCACTCATTCTACACAAAATCCTCAATTTATCATTACTATGAATAGTGCAACCCCATCTTCTAAGTTTGATTCTTCAATTCTAATCATGAAATGGTACTCATATCCACTTCAATTTACTTCATATTGACTCAAAAGAAATTGGACAAAATCAAAGAGTTATTAGGAGACTACTTTCCTACCTTTACTGGATCTCCTCAGGTCTAAGTACGTGGTAAAGGAGACCAGTTTGTGGTAGATCTAGTAGGAAAAACTTGCACTTATAGGAGATGAGATTTGACAGGAATTCTTTGTTCACATACTATAGCATGCATATATGGCAACAATGTAGAACCAGAGAGAATGTACATTCATTGTACCATGTTGAAATTGCCTTAAGGGTGTAGAGTAACATTAAGCCAACCAATGAGCCATATGTGGAATGATAAAAATCACTCCCCCACCTGTAGTTTTGAAGAAAAGAGGGAGAAAACCCACTACTAGAAGAAAGGAAGCAAAAAAGCTTGAAATTACAACAACAGCTAGTAAGTTAAAAAGGAAGAGGTTGGTGACAATGAGGTGTATATAGTGTGGCCAAGTTGGTCACAACAACAGATCCCACAAGAGCAAAAGGGGCTCACAATCTTAGGTATACCTATTTTTTTCTTTCTTTCTTTCTTTCTTTTTTTACTTTATGGTAGCATAAATACCTATTTAATACATTATTAAATATTGATGCCTCTTTTAATGTGGCAAGGTGGACCACAAGAAGTTGATGGACACTCGTCAACACTAAGGTTCGCTATTGGTGCTAAGCATATAGGCATACTAGTATTAAATTGTCACGACCCGCTCTCGCGAGCCGCGACGGTCCTAGGGCACGGGAAATGCCAATGGCGATCGGCACCCGTAGAACCCAATATCAGACATATTAATCCTATCAATACAATGTATACATGTATGCAATCTCTATTCATTCATTATCAATTACAACCTGTCATATATTCTCAATCAACTGTATTAACAATACCCTCAGGATCATATCAATCATAACATATATTTTTCCATATCATAGTATCATCATTTGGATACATGTTCATTTCCTAGCTAACCCATACATACCCATAAAGCAGTTAGATTATGAACACCAAAATACAATTGTTATACAAAATAAGTATCTGGAATGTACATCAGATATCTGTTGCAAAATCCTCGGAGAAATGGAAGTCTGGATTCTGCAACTCTAATCCTCTCCTGAAAGGGGTAAACAATGAG
>CANXYC012343138.1:0-12318 GCA_948193065.1 Aleurites moluccanus | reverse complement strand
TATATATATATATATATATATTAAATTACAATTTAAATATAATGGAAATTTTTATAAAATAAAATTTTTAAAATTAATTGTTTATATAAATTAAAAACTAAATAACAAAATTCAAAAAAATA
The DNA here is from genome assembly GCA_948193065.1 of Aleurites moluccanus. NCBI lineage: Eukaryota > Viridiplantae > Streptophyta > Magnoliopsida > Malpighiales > Euphorbiaceae > Aleurites > Aleurites moluccanus. Next base: position 12,196 of record CANXYC012343138.1, on the reverse strand, counting down.
TGGGTTTATTTATAAAATTTTGATTTTAATTATAAAATTTATATATATATATTTTTTAAAATGACACTCGGTTGGAGAAGGGAAATTGCGGCAAAATGGCGTGTTAGAGATGATCTAAAGAAAATAACTGCAAAAAGGATAAAGAAGTAAAGGGTTAAAAAACTAAAAGGATTTTTTCAAAAATATAAAAAAATATATATATTTTTTTTATTTTTATTATTAAAAAAAAATTAAAAATACTACATACCTAAAAATATATTTTTTAAAATACTGCATACCTAAAAATATTATTTTAAAAATGTGATATATATTAAATATATACTAAAAATATACTACACATATATTTAATATATACTAAACATATATAAAAAACAGTAAAATGAAAAAAAAAAACAGTAAAATTGAAAAAAAATAATAAAAAAACAGTATATTTATGTAATATTTCCAAACTAAAATCCTAACTGTTCAGATGGGTTTACATGGAGTGGGCTCACTATGTACAAAATGGGCCCATTGATATAAGTCTAAGCCTATTTATTCAGGTCTACTTCAAATGCAGACCCAATACAATTTTTGGCCCTACTATAGTTTTTGGGCCTGTGTTAACAAATTATAAAATTTAATAAATGTCTGTAAATTTCTTTAAAATAAGAAATTAATTAATAAATTTATAAATTTCGCAAATCATTAAAGAGTGCATTAATTTTTGGAGAGTTCGTGAAATCTCACCTTATTAGTTAATAATAATTTCGCAATTATAAGAAATATAAAACGGTACATTATCTATAACTTGTGGTTATTTAATGAGTTTATTGCATGTAAGAATGCATTAAAATTTAAGATAAAAAAATCAAAATAAATTTATTAAATACATTTTAATATTTATTAGTATATTGGTGTTACATATTGCACATTATTTTGGATTGAGGGAGTTAATGTGTCAAAAATATATCAGTTTTTGCTGTGTAGACTTTTTAGGAGTAAAAAATTTTTTATAAAATTTTTTAAAAATTATAATATTATAGTATTTTTTACAACGAATCCAATGACATATTTTTTATACAAAACAAAAATTAAATGGATTTAAAAATATATGTTAGAAGTATGTTAAATCTAGACTATTAAATTTTAACGGTCTAGATTTAATACACTTATATTGCATTTTTTGAATTCATTTGATTTTTATTTTATAAAAAAAATATGTCATTGGATTCGTTATAAAAAATACTATAATATTATAATTTTTTAAAAAAATTATAAAAAATTTTTAGTCTCTAAAAAGCCTACAGAGCATGAGCTAATGTGTCTTTGATACATCAGCCCCTCAACCCTATTATTTTTTATGAAAATTTATTAAATAAAATGAAAATATATTATTTTTATTTATATAAAAGTGAATCATATTAATATGTCTTATTTTAATTATATTTTATATAAATAAGAGAAACATATTTTTATCTTACCTAATAATTTCAATTTTTTTATTATAACATATTGCAGATTTTTAACAACTCATTAAATGATTAATTTTATAAAAATGATTGTTATGGAGAAAATAAAAAAAAAAAAGTGCAATTTCCTAGCAAACGCACAAGTAGCTATCGTTTAACAGAAAAAAAAAAAAAGTAAATTACTATTGAACCTTTAGCAAAATTATTATTTAAATTTTTATATTTTTAAAAATAATTATTAAATTTTTAAAATTATATTTAATTATAATAATTAATCATTCTATCGATATTTTTAAAAATTCTACTAAAAAATTAAAAAATAAATTAAAAAATAATTTACCCAAAATACTTTTATCTTCAACCGTTATATTTTTTTTTCATTTTCTTTCTATTTTTCTATTTTTATTTTTTTCTCATTTTCTATTTTCCCTTTCTTTTATTTTTTTCTCATTTTTCTATGTAAAATACTCACATTCATTTTTTTTTTCTTTATCCTATAAATTTTTTTTCGTGGTTAATTAATAAATTAATTAATTAAGTAAATTTTGGGTTTGTTGAAATTAAATAAAGTAAAATTTGTGTATGAGTATTATGATTAATAAAATTATATAAAGAATAAAGAGTTTGATTTTGAAGAAAAATAAAAAAAATTTGAGGTAAATTTTAATAATATGATATAAAAAAATAATAAAAATAAAATATATTTTTATTTTTTTAATAATATTTAATAATTAAATAGACCGAAAAATCAATTATTATTATACCGTTAACGTGAGGGATCCAACTATTTTATGAATGTATAGAATTTTAAATATTAATTTTACTAAATCTTATATACTAAATTATATTTTACCAAAAAAAATGCAAACAACAATGAACATGAACGAATAACAAACCTCTTCGACGCTACAGTATTGCTTGAGGGTGACGTGTCGATTACGATACGAAAATACCTTCATATTTCGCCATTTTTGACTCTCTCTCTTCTACACCTGTTAAGGGCGGGAACCCAAATTTCTCACCCTAAAACCATGCCTGTAACTCCTCCTCAGATTTTTTTATTAGGGTTTCTTTGTTTTCTTTCAAATTTTCGCTTCTCTATTTTTTTTAATTTTTTTGAGCTCTGTTTTCGATTTTTGGTTATCAGGAACTTAAGATGAATCTCCGTAAAGGCTCTAAGGTTTGGGTTGAAGATAAGAGTTTGGCATGGATTGCAGCTGAAGTTACTGATTTTGTTGGGAAACAAGTCCGAGTTCTCACTACTTCTGGCAAGAAGGTGAAATTTGTTGTTTCTCTTGTTTTTTTTTTGGAATATTTAGTGGTTTTTTGACTTCTTAATTGTTTGTGGTGTTGTAGGTTTTGGCTGCTCCGGAGAAGTTGTTTCTTAGGGATGATGATGAAGAGGAGCACGGTGGAGTGGATGATATGACAAAATTGACTTATTTACACGAGCCTGGAGTGCTTTACAATCTTGAGAGGAGATATGCTCTTAATGATATTTACGTGAGTTCTTTGCGTAATGCTCGGTAATGTAGTGGCTAGTGTGTGGTATTTTGATTTTTTGCTTAATTGAGAGAAATTTTTGTTCAGTAGTGTTAAATCATTAGCTGAATAGTGGTTGTATCTAAATAATTGGGGGCAAATGGATTTTTCTTGAATTAGAGGTCTAAACTATGAGTTGGCTCTTGACATGCTAAGTTGATTGTTTTTAGTGTGAGTTGGAACTATGCTGTAATTTAAGTGTTGAGGTGATTATTTTTGCATTGTTGTGACAATGCTTGCACTGGCCATCACAAAGATTAATTTGGATTAAAATGATTTTCTTGGCTCAATTAATTAAATATGCCCTTTTCTGGATTCTGTGTCATTCCATTGTTCTACCCAGTTAATAGTGAAATATGGAACTTAAAAATTTTCTTAGATTTTGCAATGGCATTTCTGTGACCTTTTTTCCCCCAATTTTTTTTTTTGATAGACATACACGGGAAGCATTTTGATTGCTGTTAATCCATTCACCAAGCTTCCTCATCTTTACAATGTGCATATGATGGAGCAATATAAGGGAGCACCATTCGGCGAGCTAAGTCCTCATGTTTTTGCTGTGGCAGATACATCTTATAGGTACATCACAGTAAAGTTGTTAGTATGGAAATCGAGTTGAGAATATAGAAATTGAGTGCTAATGACTGATATTTATGGCACCTACTTAAAGATATCTAATTAGCTTCTGTTTGGTTTTAAATCTAGAGCAATGATGAATGAAGGTAGAAGTCAATCTATTCTGGTCAGTGGAGAAAGTGGGGCTGGAAAAACTGAGACAACAAAATTGATTATGCAGTATCTCACTTATGTTGGTGGTCGAGCCTCTGGTGATGACAGAACAGTTGAACAACAAGTTCTTGAGGTAAGACCTGATATTTCTCTTTTTCACTATGCTTTGTGCTTTGTGCACTTTGCTAGAACCCTTCTCTAAAACTAAAGCTAGATATATGGCTTAATTCAAAGGCTATTGTCTAGTAAAAGTTTCTATAGACTATTTTAATTTTCTATTAGTGCTACAATGTGTGTGTATATTTATGTATTTAGATGCCATATTTATTCAATTTAAAATTTGTTTTTGAAATAAATTTCCCCTTGTTGCAAAACCTAACTTTTTGCTTACTGAAAAGATATGGGTTGGGTCCTGATAACTTGATTAATTTTTGAGTTTCACAAGATGTAAATTTTTTTTGATGAGGCAATCAGCGAAGTTCACGTCTTACCTGTACATTTTGGAAATTTCTTATGTACCTGTCTTTTCTATCAAGATGTTGATCATTTATATTTTTGCATAATCCAGTCAAATCCACTGTTGGAGGCATTTGGTAATGCAAGGACTGTTAGAAACGACAACTCGAGGTGGGTTAGAGTTTGCTTTCCAATATCTTTTCCAGTTGTAGCTTTCAATTGCTTGCCTTTCTGCTCTTCTCTCTTTCCACTCATATTCCAAATATCGGGTGTTCAATAGGTCATTCCCTGAATATGCTCATGTTTTCAGTTTGTTATGACTAAATGAGGGAAACAAATTTTGGGCACAAACAGGCATATGAATACTGAGACGGGGGAAATTTCTATTATAAGGGAAATAACTAAATATGGATATAATATGAAAACATGTGAAGGATGGAGATATCATGTTGCTTATTTTCGTTGCATAATTTCTGCCATTTGTAGATTACATTATTAAGATTTTTGGATAAATCAAATTCTCTATCGCATGGTTTCTGCAATGTGGTTTTATATTATTCTTTCGTTTTGTGAATTCAGTAATGGTAATCTTCTGTCTAACATGTTTCATTCTTACCTAATTTTTTTTCTTTGTCATGGCAGTCGTTTTGGAAAGTTTGTTGAGATCCAATTTGATGCAAACGGTCGAATATCTGGTGCTGCTATTAGAACTTACCTTCTGGAACGGTCTCGTGTAGTTCAGATAACAGATCCTGAAAGGAACTATCATTGCTTTTATCAATTATGTGCATCTGGGAGGGTAACATCTACCTCTCTTTCTCTTGTTCTCTTTCTCTCTCTCCTCCCCTCCCCTTCCCCCTCATTCCCCCCATGTGCATGTTGTTTAGTGCTAATAGCAAATGCTCCACATATGTATGACACATTTGTTTCGTGTGTGATAGAATTGTGTAGCTAATTGTTGCATTTTTGGCTGTCTACATATCATCTAGGATGCAGAGAAGTACAATTTGGATCATCCAAGCCATTTCCATTACTTAAATCAGAGTAAGACCTATGAATTAGATGGAATTAGCAATGCAGAGGAGTACATAAAGACAAGGAGGGCAATGGATATTGTTGGTATAGGCCATGAAGATCAGGTTTATGAACATTGCATGATGGCTTGGTTTATTTATATCTTACTCTTCCCTTTTGTCACTTTCTTCTCGGATGATCTGCTACTTATTTTGTGTTACTACCTTGTTAGGAAGCTATATTTCGAACCTTGGCTGCAATTCTTCATCTTGGGAATATTGAATTTTCTCCTGGCAAAGAACATGATTCTTCAATTGTAAAGGATCAGAAATCTAGCTTTCATCTGCAGATGGCAGCTAATCTTTTTATGTAGGTGATTATATTTGATACCTTGGTATATATGACTTAAATGAATTATTGACCAATCTGTAACATTGATTCTCTTGTTTGTCTACAAGTCTTTAAATCAGACTTGTTAAATTCTTCGCTATGTATTTTCATATAAAGTGAAATTGCAACCGCAACTGCAGCGATTGCAAAATTGTTTTACACTAATTTAGTAAAGAGTTGGAAAAAAAAATCAATCATTCTTGATTAAGCATGCCCAAAAGCCAAAACAGGTAACAGGCTAGAATATGGACGTCCATCAGACAATGATCTAACCAGGGTTTTAAAGACCAGCCATATTGTTCTGTATTGGAAATGACAGACTGATATGGAATTGGGCATTACAGGTCTGGGAATTTGAGAATCATGGTTCTTTGTCCATAATGATGCATATAAAAAAGAAAAATTGATATGCATGTGCGAGGAGCAGAAGAAGAGGGAGAGAGCTGCATACCTGTGTTCTTTTTCATGTTTTTTCCTTCCCCCCTCTCATTTCTATTTTAACTCTCCTTGTAATAACCCTAACCCTTATTTGGGCTTCTCTCTAAAAGTCTTATTTAGGCTGAGTTTAATTTTCTATATTCTAAATGAGAAAATGGCTACCAGCTCATTTCAAAAATAATCTGTGTTCTACAAATTATATGAGAGTTATTTTTTTAATTTTTTTGCTGATTTTGTAACATAGACTTGATAGTCAATTTTAAACATTATTCTCTCTATAAAAAATGTTACAAACTATTAATCAATCATGACTAGAAGATCATAATTGATCTGTATATTCAGTTAAATTCAAGTTAAACTATGAATTTATGTTATTTTGCTTATTTTTGAGAAATTAACAGTAGCCCAAACTGAGCCTGTTACAGTTCAATATCATGACATTGCACAAAAGTTCTTTAGCGTTTTGAACATGCTCCATCAATGGAAATTAACCTTTTAACTCTTTATCACTTATCAGGAGTTTTGAACATTCCAATGTGCATGGATTTCTCTTTGTTTAAGGACTGTTGGCTAGATGATTTAAGCAACTAATTACTTATTTCATCAGGTGTGATGTCAACCTCTTGCTGGCAACATTATGTACTCGCACAATTCAAACTCATGAAGGAAGGATTATAAAAGCTCTTGACGGTAATGCTGCTGTTGCTAGTAGGGATGCCTTGGCAAAGACAGTGTATGCTAGGCTGTTTGATTGGTATGCTTGTTCTCATCTAGTGTGAAGAGCTTTTGCCGGCTGCTTTATGTGGAGTTCTTGTGACATTCTAAATTTGTTTGGTTGAATGTTTCTTTTAGGCTTGTTGATAAGATTAATAGGTCTGTCGGGCAAGACCTGACTTCTCAGATACAAATTGGAGTATTGGATATTTATGGCTTTGAATGCTTTAAATATAACAGGTAATGCACAAGGTCTTTTTTGAACTGTGTTAACACGAACATGTTATTTCTATAGTACAAGGTGTAATCTTTTTTGAGAAATAATTTATCGAGCTTGCTGGTTGCTGTGAACTCACCTGGTGTTAGGAAGAAATTTCATCTTCTTCATTCTTGCACAACATAAGTTTTCTGTTGTGACATAATCTGTCTTCTGAACATGTATATGTAGTTTTATGTAAGCTCTCTTCTTGAATTATCTTCTGTTCAAATATTTGATGCTGTAGGATGCATTCCCTTTGTCAATTATTATTTTTTGCAAGTCATTTCTCCTAAAGAAATAGGTTTCTTAGATGTTTATCTTCTGTCCTTCTAAACTTTGACATATAGTTGTTTGTATTACGCATCCTTACTGTTCCATTATTGGCCTTATTAGCATCAGCTTCTGTGTCCTATTTTTTTTTTTTTACTATTGCTACTATCATCTTCAATTCTGATTTTAGTATTGTTACCATGCTCTGCTCAATCAACTGACTACTGTTTTATGTTCCACAGTTTTGAGCAGTTTTGCATTAATTTTGCAAATGAGAAACTTCAGCAACATTTTAATGAGGTATGCAATGTTTCAAGATGTGATGACATTTTCCATGAATATTTTGTTTTTCTGGACTAACTTATTTTTTATATTTATATATTTCAGCATGTGTTCAAGATGGAACAGGAGGAGTATAAAAAAGAAGAAATTAATTGGAGCTACATTGAATTTATAGACAACCAGGATGTTCTAGATCTGATTGAGAAGGTTCACATCCGTTCTGTCTCTCAAAGATTTTTTATAGTCTGGCCTATATGTTATTCATGGAATACTTGTGCACTATTCTGCTAAATACCTTCCCCTTCCTTTCTAATAATCTGAATCTAGAAATAGATTAATATTTGTTTTCTTGTGGTATGAAGTATTTTTCTATATATTTGGTGCTGTGAATTGTATTGAATGTGCGAAAGTGTAAAAGATAGGTTTAATGGGAAGAAACATGTACTACTCACCAACTTCAGATTTTTATTGGTGAATGCTATATTTTCTGTTGATAGGATGGGATTGCAAAAGAGAATTATGTTGCTAATAGATTACTCATACCATGATAATTTAGCTTGTTTAAAATTGTATTACTCGTACCATGATAAATTATCATGTTTAAAATTGTTATGTTTTTGGATTTAGATCTATTTCAGCTCAAATATTTGGTATGCATTTGCATGAAAGACTTACACTGTTGGGAACTTGGGATTTTAACATGTAGCATTTTGCTTGATGACATCCAATACCTTCCTTGTAAAAGACACGTATTCCCCCCCCCCAGATTGTAGGCATTTTTTTAGTCAATTTTTCTTTATCTCCTCTCCTGATTTTCTTGTTTCTGAATATGGCATTGATTTCTATAACCCTTGGACCTTATGCTAGCATGCACTTGTTTGCAGAAACCCATTGGGATAATTGCTCTTTTGGATGAAGCTTGGTACAGTTTGTGTTCTTCAGTATGAATTGGTGCCTTCAGCCGTATAAAATTGCTCATGAACAGATTATCCTTATCCTGATTTTCATCTTTATGCAGCATGTTTCCAAAATCAACTCATGAAACATTTTCAACTAAGCTATTTCAGAATTTCCGGGGTCACCCAAGGCTGGAAAAGGCAAAATTTTCAGAAACTGATTTTACAGTTTCTCATTATGCTGGCAAGGCATGTCATATGTCACTTCATTACTGCAAAAGACTTAGTGATCCATGGAAAAATTCTTATGATGAATTTCTTGTTCTTTTTTTATTTTCCTGTAGGTCACCTATCAAACAGAAACCTTTATAGATAAAAATCGCGATTATGTTGTGGTAGAACATTGCAATCTGTTGTCTTCTTCCAAGTGCCCTTTTGTCGCTGGTCTTTTCCCTTCACCATCTGAAGAATCTTCTCGATCATCATATAAGTTTTCTTCTGTGTCTTCTAGATTTAAGGTATGAAAATTTCTTCACTTGGCCTTCTTACTTTTTGCAGTAAAAAATTGGTTTACTACTTGACTTTAGAAAAGAGGTAGAAGAGAATGATACAAGATTGTGATAGCAGAAAAAGGCTCCATGCTCCTTTAAGTGGTGAATTTGTGTTGCATGCTTGCTCCCAATCAATAATCCATAGCTATGAAAGACATGTTAAAAGACCAGAATCCTAGGTTTAATCATTGATATGGGTTTATTTTATGCTTTTATGGGATCCTGTGTTGTCTCTTTTTGTGGTTAGTGTTTTGTGGGTTGGGAATAACATCTTTGTTTTATCTTGATTTGTGTATGACATGCATAATAATTAGTTGAAAATTTTTATTGAGTTGTTACGTTCGCCTTTCTTGCTACTGTCTCCCCATCCATCTAAGAGAGAAGTAGCGAAAGATGTAATGTAGCACTTCATTACTTTCCAATATCTATGGCTGGGTTGATATTTATGACTATTTTTTGTTTTAGTGGTTTTGGAGCAGAGATGGTTCTTTATAATTTTTCTAATAGATTTTTCTTTATAATTTTTCTAATAGATTTTGTATTACTGTGTCATAATCAAGTGAAAATGTATCACCTAACTAGTTACCCATTTACATTTGCTGTATCAATGCCACTTTCAGTTGGGTATGACCACAAGTAATTTGCTGTCAATAATTCAGTAATGCCTGTGCTCTAGTAATTTTCTTTTTGTTTGTAGCAACAACTTCAAGCACTTATGGAGACTCTCAACTTGACCGAGCCTCATTATATACGATGTGTGAAGCCGAACTCTTTGAACCAACCTCAGAAATTTGAGAATATGAGCATATTACATCAACTACGCTGTGGGGTTAGTTCTACCAAATTTTTTATTTTTTATTTGTTTTGGCATTTTTTTTAAATCTTAGTGCTTGCAATGTTAATGACTAGGATCCCTTCTGTCTACTGTTGCTTCTGATTCTTATTCTCATTTTTTTTACTTTTCTTTCCTTTTCTTTTTGATACCATTTCAAAGAAGGGTCTCTATATGTTGGATTTTAGTTCTCATAAAATATTGTAATTATTGCCTGTTGTGATTATTGTTTCTTTCCTTGTATTAAAATTTCCTGTAATTGAAGAAAAAAATGTCAATCTTAAAAAAGAACTTAATGAGATAAGTTTCTAATTCTAACTTGTGCAGGGTGTTTTGGAGGCTGTTCGGATAAGTCTTGCTGGTTATCCTACTCGAAGAACATACTCAGAGTTTGTTGATCGTTTTGGATTATTAGCTCCTGAATTTTTGGATGGAAGGTGGTGCATTTTGAGAGTAATATCTTTAAAATCTGCCCAATTAAGAATCTGATTGATCGTATCTCTTCTATTATCCCCCTTTCCCTCCCTTCCTCCACATGAAAATGAAAGTAAAATTATTCGCTTGGATGATGCATAGACTATCATTTGCTATGATATTTCTGTTTATCATTTTTTTTTTGCTTACAACAATGCCCATATAGATAATGGCTAGAGATATGAATTCCCAGGAGGCGAAGATGATTACAAGTGTCTGTGCAGGATGTGCTTGTGCATCATACTGTGCTTGTATTTTTTAAATTACCTTCTGAAAAAGTGATTTTTTTTTTATATTTTTTTTGTTTTCCTTTTCCTCGTTTCTTTATTTTGTTTTGATTTATTTTACAATATTTCAGGCTTGCTGAGAAATTATACTTCTTTTCTTATATGTATGAATTTACACAGTTGTAGTTATGATGAAAAAGCTTGGACGGAGAAAATTCTGCGAGAGTTAAAACTTGAGAATTTTCAGGTGTTCCTCTATAATAATTTTCTGTATATATACACTTTTAAAATATCATTGATTTTCTTTCATATTTTTCCATTTTTAATTGCTGATTTTCCTCTCTTTTTAAAATTTCTTTCGCAGTTGGGTAGGACCAAAGTGTTTCTCAGGGCTGGTCAGATTGGGGTTTTAGACTCGCGACGAGCCGAGGTTCTGGATAATGCTGCAAAGCGCATCCAGCGACGCTTGCGAACATTTATTGCTCACCAGAACTTTATTTCAACAAGAGCTGCTGCGGTTGCAGTCCAAGCATATTGCAGAGGTTCATTTCTTGTTACTGGCTCTGACTTAGTCTTAATTTATGATTCCTTTTCTGTAAATTTTTAACATTATCAACTGATCTTTGAAATTTCTGTTACCCTTCATAATTTTCTGAACACATTCCTCAATGTTATGTGTGCAAAGATTGAAAATATATAGCTGTAAGTGTTGCTGTCCTCTTGGTACAGGCTTAAAAGGCTGAACAAGTTTCTCAGTATGATATTTAAGGTTGCAGTCCTGATGTAGAAGCTGACAGTACTTGCTACCAATGCCATTGTTGTGTTTTGTATTGCAATTCCAATAGCATTACCCTTGTGGTTAACTGATTTCTGTGCGTAATTGTCCTTGTCACTAGCATCACTTCAATAAATTTTTTTCCATGTTACCTTACCCTTCAAATGTTGATGGATCATCATTATTAATATTTAACTGCTTTTTTTTATTCAGAAGAATCTTATTAATTTATTATATTTTTGTTGGATGAGGATTTTTCTGTTTCTCCAGTCAATTTTCTTTTGCTTTAGCTCTTAGCTGTCATATTTGCAGGGTGCCTTGCTCGAAAGATATATGTTGAAATGCAGGAGACAGCTGCTGCTATCTCAATACAAAAATATGTCCGCAAGTGGTTACTAAGGCGTGCTTATTCCAAACTGTTTTTGGCGGCCATTATTTTGCAGTCAAATATTCGTGGTTTCTTAACTCGCCAAAGATATTTACATGGAAAGCAGTTCAGAGCTGCCAATATAATTCAGGTAAATCTATAGAAAGTGGAGCTGCGTTTATCATTTAATATTTTGAGAGAACAGTGGTTCGGTGACCTATTCAAGTTGAGAACTTGATAATGATGCTTGCAGAATGCATATGATATTAGTCTCAAGTTCATTCCTTGTATGGCAAGAGAGAGTATTTCACAATACATTTTCACTGCATAGTTCCTCTTTTAATATGTAATATAAATATTCTAGGCTCGGTGGAGAATGTACAAGTTCCGATCTGCTATACGGCGTCACCAGACTTCAATCATTGCAATACAATGTCGCTGGAGACAAAAGCTGGCAAAAAGAGAATTCCGGAGGCTTAAACAAGTTGGAAAATTGCTCTGTTCCTTTACATATATATATATATATATA
>CANXYC012343033.1:0-17454 GCA_948193065.1 Aleurites moluccanus | reverse complement strand
TTGCATTTTTGGTCCTTAAATCTTCTGAAATTTATTCCGAATGTTCTGTTAAGATTTTGATACCAGTGTAAAAAGGAAATATGCTTATTTTAATTTATCCTTAATTATAAAAATAGTTCTGGAGTCATTCTGTAACTCCGATTGACCAATTTCCACTATTCATCTTGAATTACTCTTTATTTACCAAAATGCAATTCTTTACTTTTCAGTGTTCCTAAATGATTTTCACTTATTTCTTTTTATCAAAATTATACATAAATTATGATAATATTTTATCCCCAAGCCAACTTCAGAAATTCTTCTGTTGACCGGACTGTCACTGCCAGTTTTTGAAAAAGTATCAAATTTGCTTTTTAACTGTATTTCTAAAATTATTTTCCATTAATTTAAGACTAATGGACCATATACTGAGAATTTATTCATGCACATGAGTTAGGAATTTATAGGGTATTACATTACATGTTATAAATGACTTGGTCATTCTTCCTTGGACCAAGCTCATATGAAACTTATTTGCTATCTTGAATGATTCATGATTATATGTTGATGGTCTTTTGACCAATATGATTCTTTGTGAAATCCAAACTATATGACCTATGATATGTATTTGTATAGAACGTTCTTCCCAATGAGAGTAAATTCATTGGTCCATTGTGTACTTTGGGAACCTAACTGATAGGATTTTTATCAGTATTCCACCTAGAGGGGACCATGAACTCTAGGCATATATTTGACCAAGCATATGTATTGCGATAAGGTAGTAAGGCTACTGACGCGCTCTATTATGATAAGGTAGCAAGGCTACTAATGCATTTTGACAATTTTATCATATAATTTGATAGTGTTGTTCGATTGTGAGCACTTATGCTCTTATAAGTATAACTTTATGATATTTCCATATCTATGTTCCTTTGGCTTGACCTTTGCATTACATATTTATATCTTACTGAGTTGAAGGCGCACTTCTCTTATGTGGATTTCAGGTGATAATGTAGCTTGAGAGGGAGCTAATATAGAAGACAGAGCTTGATTCATTCCTCGAAGAAGACTCTATGTAATTCTTCGATACATATATATTATTTTGTATTATGGTATTTATATGTATGAGGAGTATACTCTAGAGCTCCGTAGTTAGATATTGAGGATCATATTATTTCGATGTCTGAATTGTTATATTATGAGTTGCCCTTGTTCCTTATGGATGTGGGATGTATCTTTTGATCGATAAGGAACAAGAGAAAATCATATGATGATGAATGAAAATGTATGAATGATGATTACATGATTCATAGAAATGAGTACTTATGATGATAATTCTATGAATCAAGTATGATGTGGATATGTATTATGTATGAGATCCAAGATATGAGTGTTCTACGGGTTTATGGTGGCCCTAAACCTACCCTTGCCCTAGGACTGTCACACACAGAAGTGGTATCAGAGCTATAGGTGTATAATCCTTAAGATATAAAGATAGATAAATGAGCATGAGCTCTAGTATAAGTGTTGATTAAGATAATTATGGAGCATAAGATTCATGTCTCGTCTGTGTTGTGTCTTCCTTTGGTATATATCCGCGTTAAGTGTGCGTAGTGAGTTTGATCTTTTTGTTCTTGTTATCAGGATTGAGATGCCTCTACAACGTGGTAGAGGACGAGATCGAGGCCTTCCTAGACAAGATTTGCCTTCTTATCGAAGATCTCACAAATCATAAGTGTTTGAAGTATATCTTCCAATAGAAAGATCTCAATATCCGACAGAGGAGATGGATGGAATTACTAAAAGATTATGATTATGAAATTTTGTACCATCCAGGAAGGGCTAATATAGTGGCGAATGCTTTGAGCAAAAAATCTTTAGGAAGTTTATCCCATATCTAAGTTAGTAGGAGATCTCTAGTGAGAGAGATGAAAATTTTGCATGATATGGGGATTAGATTGGATTTGTCAGATGTGGTGTGCTTCTAGCTTATTTTCAAGTAAAACCAATACTTATTGATCAGATAAGAGAAGCACAAGATAAGGATCCTCAGTTGGTAAAGCTAAAGAACAATGTGGGAACAGAGAGAGCTTCAGGCTTTTTCATGGTTGATAGTGTACTAAGATTGGGCAGTAGATTATATGTTCCAATTGTGGATGGATTGAGGGATATGATTATCAAGGAAGCTCATCATTCTAGCTACAGTTGCATCCAGGTGCAACAAAGATGTACCATGACATCAAGAATTTTTATTGGTGGAGTGGAATGAAAAGAGATGTTGCATAATATGTATCTAAATGTCTAACTTTTCAGCAAGTTAAGTTCAAGCATCAGAAGCCTTTAGGATTGCTTCAACAATTGCCATTGCCATAATGGAAATGGGAGAGAGTAACTATGGATTTTATAGTTGGATTACCAAGGACTTCAAGAGGCCATGATTCGATATGGGTTATTGTTGATAGATTAACCAAGTCAACTCACTTCTTGCCAGTCAAGATGACTTATACGGCTTCTCAATATACATAGATTTATGTTGATGAGATTGTCATGCTTCATGGAGTTCCAGTTTAGATCATCTTAGATTTATGTTGATGAGATTATATGTATTGAGACATGATGAGTTGTGATTGATTTTGAGGTATTAGTATGTATATGTGTAAGTTGATTGAGTTTGGATAAGTTAGAATGGAGAAAACATGAGAAATTCTCATCAGCAAGTCTTTAATGGGCGTAAAGTTACCTCACGGGCATGATAAAAGCTTCTGTGTAAATTTGTAAATTCTTCAAATTTGTCTTCACGGGTATGAAACGTCCCTTCACGGCCGTAAAGAAATGTTTTGAACCTAACGTGAGCAATGGCCTTTATAGCTGTGAACCCTATTCATGGGCTTAAAGACACGGGTCTATAAATATCCAACCCTTCTTCTTCATTTTTAGACTTCATTTATTTTAGTTTCCTTCTCTTTCTTTCTCCATAAATACACTTCAACCACCCATAAATTCATTAAATACTCTTCTCAAACACTTATTTCATCTCTATTATCACAAAAATCAAGAATCAACCTTCAAGAACACCAAGATTTTAGATTTCTCAAGGGTTCTCCATTTCTAGGGTTTAAGGTATTTACTCCAAACTCAATCTTAAGTCAAGATAAGTTAATGCATGGTTACAATAGATGAATATGAGTTAGTATTGATGTTTAAGAATATCATTAGTATTTATTATGGATTTATAAGCAAGATATATATAGATTTAGAGTTTTGGGTGAATAGTAGCTATTCATCCCAATCTTTCATATTTCCTTAAAAAGTGATTAAATTGATGTTAGAAAACATATTAGGATTCTAAAAGATGATTAGAATCATAAGGATTTATCTTGTATGAGTATGTTTGGGCATAAACCCTAATTGTGAGTATTTGGGAATTTATCATAGGAGATGAGAACTCAAGGAAATAGATGAGATTATTGAATTTATAAGTAATTGAGGGAAATATAAGGATAAATTGTTTTGAGGGAAGTATGAACATTGCATATGCATATTGTTTCTTTCAAATTGATTGCTCAATCCTTCCTAATGTTCATGTATATGATTCTCATGTTTCAAAATATTGTATTGTGAATCTATTAAATGAATTTTTCATGATGTTCTCAAACAAATGATAAATTATTCCATATAAACACCTCACATGTTATAAATGGCTTGGTCATTCTTCCTTGGACCAAGTTCATATGAAACCTATTTGCTATCTTGAATGATTTATGATTATATGTTGATGTTCTTGTGACCAATATGATTCTTTGTGAAATCCAAGCTATATGACCTATGATATGTATATGTATATAACGCTCTTCCCAATGAGAGTAAATTCATTTGTCCATTGTGCACTTTGAGAACCTAGCTGATAGAGTTTTTATTAGTGTTCCACCTGGAGGGGACTATGAGCTCTAGGCACATACCTAGCCAAGCATATGTATTGCGATAAGATAGCAAGGCTACTAATGCACTCTATTATGATAAGGTAGCAAGGCTACTGATGCATTCTGACAGTTTTATTGTATGATTTGATAGTGATTTTCTATTGTGAGCACTTATGTCCTTGTAAGTATAACCTTATGATATTTTCATATTCATGTTCCTTTGGATTGACCTTTGCATTGCATGTTTATATCTTATTGAGTTGAAAGCTCACTCCTCTTCTGTGGATTTCAGGTGATAATGTAGCTTGAAAGGGAGCTAATATAGAAGACAAAGCTTCTTGATTCATTCCTCCAAGAAGACTCTATGTAATTCTTCGATACATATACATTATTTTGTATTATGGTATTTATATGTATAAGGAGTATACTCTAAAGCTCCATAGTTAGATATTGAGAATGATATTATTTTGATATCTGAATTATTACATTGTGGGTTGCCTTTGTTCCTTATTAATGTGGGATGTATTTTTCGATTGGTAAGGAACAAGAGGAAATCATATGATGATGAATGAAAATGTATGAATGATGATTACATGATTTATAGAAATAAGTATTTATGATGATAATTATGTATGATGTGGTTATGTATTATGTATAAGACCTAGAATATGAGTGTTCTACAGGTTTATAGTGGCCTTAAGCCTACCATTAGCCTAAGGTTATCGCACTATTGGAATTGAAGTGTGACAAAAGCCTTTTATAGTTAAATACCATTTTTTTTTTTTTTTTTTTTTTTTTTTTTTTGCCTAAAAAACACCTAAAACCGGGTCACTTTCAAAAATAGGGTCAAGTGCACTAAAAATCCAGGTACCTATTTTTGAGTTTGTGTCTCTGACTAATTTTCCTCTGAAAACCGAGTGCTTGGTCCAAAAACTGGGTCATCCTCCTCCAAAAACTATATACCAATTTTTAGAGCAAATCTTCTTCAAATTAATTTGAATTTTGAGCCAAATATTTTTATATTTTCAATCTTAACTTCAAACTTCAAAAATAAACAAAATCAATTCAAATCTTTATAAAATCAAATCAAATCCTAATAAAATATAACTAAATTATCCTAAAAATACTACAAAAATAAACACTCAACATCAAGACCATCTTAATATATTTAAAAGGTTAATTACTTAGTTGTCTAGTTTCGGTGTAAAGATTGAAGATGAGCCAATAATCATTTTGGTCTCTCTCTCATCATTCTATTATAGCTTAGTGATAACACTGACAGTTGGAAAGAAGTCAAGTTACTGTTGCAATTTTGGAGCATGATAAATTGAAAGTGCCAAGAAAAACAACGAAGGTAGAGCTTTTGTGGTGAGTTCTAGTCGTGATAGAAGTAACTTAAAAAGAAGATATGAAGAAAATAGTAGATCAACTTCAAGTTTAAGACCATGAATAGACTATTCTGATAAAGAATCCTATTACTATTATAAAAAAAAAAAAAAAAAAAAAAAAAAAAAAAAGGACACATCTAGTACCATTGTAAAAAGATGAAAGAAAATCTTGCAGAATTTAATCAATTCAAGAGGAGTCATGGAAAATTTACAAATATTCTAGTTGAAGAGCATTTTTGAGACCGATGTGCTTACTATTGCTGCTAATGATGAAAATAAAAAGGCAAAAGATCCATTATGTGATGAGTGGATAATAGATTTTACTTGTTCTTTCCATATTTGCTCGAAGAAAAAATGCTTTGATAAAATTAAAGAGTGTAAAAATGAACATGTGAAACTAGCCAATAATAAGAAGGTGGAGATTAAAGGTATTAGCAGAGTGAATATCAAAATGCATGATAGTAAGGTGAGGATTCTTGATGATATGAGATATGTTTTCAAATTTAAGAGGAATTTAATTTCCTTTAGTAAGTTATATTCGTTAGGTTATGGATGTTTTTTACAAAGTGGAGTCATAAATATTGAGTGGGTGGAACAGTAAAATCAAAAGTCTTAAAGAGAACAACAAAAGCACATGAGACAAAATATATAAAAAGTTAATTTTGAGTGTGTGGAGTGAAAATTTTCTATAAATTGAAAAAAAAAATTATTAGAATGACCCAAGTGAATCAACAACGTACGGGTATGATAGAAAAATAGAAAGTTAGAGATGAAATAAATTTTTCACAATTTATTAGTTAATAAACAAAACTTAGCTATATGTATATGTGTATAGAACAACAAGAATACAAATCAACAATGTCATTTTCCACCCCAAGACCTAGTTTTGGAAGCAATCTAATCACCCAAAACCCTTAAAAAAATTATCATTTTCCTAAGAAATAAATAAATAAATAAGAAATAAATAACTAAATAACAACAATGTTATAAATAGTTCTATTTCTTTGCTGGTTTTTCTTCCATTCTACATTTCCAACTATCTACATAGCCAGCTACCTTCCGATAAGGACAAAAATGAGTTGCAGGAAAACTGTAATTTCCATGGTCATCTTTATGAAACTCTTCCTCTGATTCATCAGCTAGCAAATGCGGCGGCGGTGGAGGCAGCTCCAATTCCTGTCCTTCCCATTCTTCAATATACATGCTGCTGCTTATAACGTCATGATAATCCACACCCGCCATTGCCAATGCGTCTATTGAAGCTGACATGTTTTTTCTTTTCTTTTTTTCTTTCTTCATAACAATACGTACTCTCTCTTTTCCTTTATTTATTTCTTGTTTCAAGAACTATATTTTTTAATCTTGAGGATATATAGCTCGATGACAAATACATATGTGTATATATATAGAGAGAGAGAGAGAGAGAGAGAGGAAAAGGCCAAATTAAAAACATATTTTGTTGAAAAATCAAATGTTAAGAGATAAGAGATAAATTCAAATAGGAAACATGTGATGGGGTTTGAACAGAAATTCAAAATGTTAATCGTTAATTTTGAATGATAAAATATCTAGAAAAGAATAAATATATTTTATTAAAAGAATACATATATCTAATGCTCATGATTTATATAAATATATATTCGTCAACTCAGAAATTTCATTGAATTAAATTCAATTCCCTGTCGTTACATATTATTTAAACTAGCTTGAATTTTAATATTATAAATATTAAAGTTTATAATCTTAAAAAATTTTAAGATTATAAAATTTAATTATATATAAATTTATTTATCATTTTATATTTAATTATATAATATTTATTTCACATTTAAATTTTTATTTTTTCATTTAAATTAATTATTTTATGTGGCTTAATAGCTAATAAACATGTGCTAATACGGAATATTCTGAATATGTACGGTTAGGATCTTAATGATTATGATGTAAAGCTTGATGTAATTTTATCAAAATCGAGTTCAGTTGATACTTTTTATAAATGATAAAGAAACTGTAGATGTCAAACAACTGGTCAAATTCAAAGCTGAATAGTTAATATGGATTCCCAAGCAGACAAGTGGTGAACTAATATCCATTTTGATGTTAGAACATGTGACATTGTTAATGCATCGTTATTTCATGTCCCATGAAAACAATTAATAAAAATCTCCAAGATTATCACTTTTAAAATATTGTATTTTAATACATAAATTTTAATTTTAAATTTATGATTTAAAATTTATAAATTTCTTATTTGGTTTTGTTAGAAATAAAGATAATAAGATTAGACTTATAATTGGACTAAGATTTGATAGTAATAAATTAATAATCTGTTGCAAAGCTTGTCTTTGTGGTGGTGAGTGTGAGCTAGATTCTTGCAGAGAAAATGCAAATTGGGATTTCTGGCCAAGATTTTTTTCTTTTTCTTTTTCTTTCTCTATGAGAATGATCAATAGATTGCAATGAGTTTTCATTCAGAATTAGGATTAATGATGTTTGAAAAAAAAAATAGTAATTTTAGATGGAATAAGGAAATTTACAACATTGTGAAGGATAAAATGAACATTTTATTGACATTTAATGAAAAAAATGACATAAGAATGATTTGAACTCAAAATTCAAAAACTATTTAATTAAATTTTTAAAAATACATGTATGAGTGGTGTATTTCATTATATTACAAAAACTAAATCATTAATATTTAAAATGGTTGTCTATATCTCTCCCAAATATCAACCCAAGTAATCATCAAAAGCCTTGTAATGGTTTTCACCACCAATACAATGGCTCTCAACAACGTATTATTAGGTATCCTCTCTTTCATTTCCACATGCATTTCTATGGCTTCTTCTTCTTCTTCTTCTTCATCTGCTAGTAAATGGGGTGGAGGTGGCTCAAAGTCGTCGTCTCGCTTCCATTCTTGCATATTTTCACCCCATTCAAGATAATCTACGCCTGCCATTGCTAAAGCTTCAAGTGAAACTGATGACATGATGATGATTTCTTTTTCTTTATTATCTATTATGGTCTTCATGATCATATATATATAACATGTAAAATGACATTTGATTCTCTTAATTAGAATAACACCATAAATATTCATATTTATAGTGAATTCTATAGCATGACAAATTTGATTAGTAATGTAGCAAGTAGGAGATATATGGTACTTTTTCTAGTAATAATCACGGGTTATATGTATATCTTACAAATCAACATAGATGTTTCACTTCAAATTCCCTAGGAAGAGAAAACATGCTTTTATAAATTATCACAATATAGACATGCAATGTTATCGTGATTATAGCCATGACGCAAATTAATATATATATATATATATCAAAATTTTTATAAATTAATATTCGATAAATTAATAATTTTTTATGATCCCGACTTGATTTAATAGAATAAATTAATACTTGATTAATTAATATCTTTTTTAATTAATAGAATTTATGAATTCCAAATAGAATTTTTACTGTATATACTCAAATATATATTAATTTATTGGTTCCTCCAAAAACTAAATAATGTTACTTTATTGTTACTAAAACATTTAATGATTATAAAATAAGTTTCATATGATTTATTTTTTTTTTATTTTTTAATTCTCCAATAAATATTTTCTTTTTATTTAAGTGTATAGTTATTTTTCTTAATTTTTTTTAAAAATTATATATAAATTTGTTAATTTTATGATATAAGGATTTATTTTTTCTATATATATTATTTAGTACTTTAGTTTTACATAAATATATTTTTCATTTATATTTTTGCCCCTCTTGAATTTTAACCATAAAAAATATGTCTTGATCACTAATAAACATCAAGGAACATCATATAAACATAATTGAATTAAGAGAATTCAAAAACTAACAACTTACAAAAAATTCGATAGCATTTCCTCTATAATATGACTATGCCCAAAAATAAAAAAAAAAAAAAAAAAACAAAAAAAAATACAAAAATAAAAAAAAAAAAAAAAAAAATTTTTAAAAAAAAAAAAAACAAAAAAAAAAAAAAAAAAAAAAAAAAAAAAAAAAATAAATAAAAAAAAAAAAAAAAAAACAAAAAAAACAACAAACAAATAAAATATTTAAATAAAAATATAATAATAAAAAAAAAATAATAAAAAAAAAAAAAAAAAAAAAAAAAAAAAAAAAAAAAAAAAAAAAAAAATTGTGCATAGTTAATTCTTGTTATTATGATGTTCAATATATTACAATAAATTTTAAAAAAAAAAAATTCAAATCGCATCAAACAAATTTTAAATAAATAATAATTTATCCCATAAATATTATCATCTATGAATTAACTCGATTATAAAAGACAAAATAATTTGGATAATAAACTACCAAAAGAATACTTGAGGAAAGCTAACATCAAAGTTTTCAAAGTCAGCCGGCTCTTCCAACTGATGAAAAATAGAGGGTCAAGGATTTGAAATTCAACAGGTATCCAACTGAGATTTAATCAAAATTTTAATTAAATAATATATATAATTTATAATCTATATTAAAATACACAAGTAAATTAACAATTATTACATTGTGTTTGGATATATGGATTTGAATTTAAAATTTTAATTTCAAATCTTATTTTTTAAATATATGATTTGAAATATGTAAATTTATAAATTTCTTATTTGTAGAATGTAAAGAATTTTAAATTTTAAATTTTAAATTTAAAAAAAAATTAAATTAAAGGTGAATATAAGAAATTTAAAATAATTAGGTAAAAAGAGTATTTGAAATATTTAATTTTTGAGATATTAGATTTCATTAAATATTTGAATTAAATTTAAATTTATTTAATTTTAATTACTCAAATAAAAAATTTAATTCAAATTTAAATTTATGATTCAAATCATTATCATTCAAATGAATTATTAAAATATTTTTTTATTAAAATTTTTAAGTGAAATTTAAATATTAATTTAGTTGATATCATTGTGATAAATTTCCTTTTAATGATACATATAATTTTTTTTATTAAAATTTAAATTAAGATAACAATAGCATAATAGATAAAAGCTAAATAAATTTATATTAATGGAAAAAATAAAGTATAATATTATTAATATATTTTCATGGACTATTATTAAATAGTTCAATCTGGAAAAGTTAAATGACTTTTTTATATTACATAAAGACAAACATAGATATTATATTATATTACCAAAGTTGCATAGCTCAAGTGGTCTTGCAACAAGCAATAGGGGCTTGGGCTTTAAAATTTCGTTTTAATCATCGTCCCTCATAGAACCGGTTCGGTGTTGTAACTGGAATCAAGTCAACCCATATGTCGGGCAGTCGTCCGATTCAAATGAATTTATAAGTGTTTGAATAGATGATTATTAATTATCGGTTTGTGATAAAAATATTTTTTTAGTTAACAATAATTTCTACATATTAACAGATTTTTCTAATTTGAAGGAGATAATCAGTAATTGATTTTTAAAATTAAATATCTAAATACTCGAATAATTTTTCAATTGCTGACACATGCACATGACAATTAAATTTTATTATATTGAACATCTAAATACTCAAATAATTTTTCAATTGCTGACACATATATTTTAAAATGGCAATTGAGTTTTGTTATTGGGTATTTAAATACCCTTTTAAAATGGTTATTCCTTATATAAGGATTAATATATATATATATATGATCGATGATCAGGAGAGCCCCTAATTTTTTTGGTTTGACTGGTTAATTTGGTGCAGAACTAACAATCATAGAAAATATAGTAAAAATCAAATAAAAGTAATTTTATCCATTTATAACTAGAAAAAGGAAATATAAGTATTTATTGAAAGAAATGAAAATTTTAACTCAATTAATTAAAAGGGGCATTTACTAATTTAGAGTTTTAAAATTTTTCTTTCTTATGACCCTATTAGTTATTGTTATGATAATATGATTATTTTTGTGTAAATAATTAATTTTAGTCAAAATTTTTAATTGTTATTAATATTAATTTTAATTTAACTTTTCGCATAAGATATAATAATATATTAATTTAATCATCCACTTGATATGAGAACATCCGCCATAGTCAAAGTAGTTATTTGTTTGCTTTTACCATATGACTAATCTAAATCTAGAAATATTTTTAACTTATGTTTGGATTAGAACGACAAGGAATCTAACTTATTAAAAATTTTAAATTTAATTCAAACCAAATGTCTAAATTAATAGATAATGAGACCTAAATATTATATTAGACTTAATCTCTCTATTTATATTTCAATGTAAGACAAAATTTGAGTCAGATAAAAAATCTAAGCAAATGAATAATGAATTTCAAATCTTATATTAAATCTTGATACATCTACTTATATTTCAATATAAGATTTTTAGTCTAAAAAAATTTGTTCATGAATTAAATATGAATTAAAAAATATTAAAATTTATAAAAATATAGTTTCCTTTGCTCGCAAATTTTCACAAATTATGATTATAGCATATTAAAGTCTATGAGCACATATACACATGGAACTTATAAATAGGCAAATATTAAAATTTATTTGTATAAAATTAATTTATTTATGTTAGATCCAACACTCACTTATAAGTCATTTACATATTTTATCACTATTGATATTTTTCTCAACACATTCTTTCAAATGTAATTATATTTGATCCGTGATTTAGCATCAACAAACTGATTAATACTTACTTATAAATGGATCGGACATGAGTTCTAAGATATAACCTATTTGGATATGAAACTCTGATATCATATTAAAATTCATGGTCTGTACACACATGGGACTTATAAATAGAAAAGGGTTGAAACTCATTTATATAAAAATCAATTGACTTATGTTAGATTTAACACTTATTCACTTATAAATTCTTTATATATTTTATCATTATTCGATATAGAATATTTTTCTCAAAATAGCGTAATTTATGACCAACTCTAATTTAGATGAAGAGATGTGGAATTTATATTTTGATATAAAAACAAAATCCTTCGATCTACATTATCAATTTTTTATATATTTATATTTGGTGGAAGGATTAAATTTCATATATTTTAAAGGTAATAATTTAAATCTACTCTTCAGGAAAATTATTTAGCACATCCAGTGAATATAAAAATTGTACATCCTATTTCCCATAAATTTAGATGATAATCACCTAATTGTCAAGGTAAAATACACTAAAATTTTATGATCATTACTTAATAGTTAGTAATAATTCTAGTAATTTATTATTATTATTATTATTATTTTGTATTTTGAATAATGAGAACTTGATGTTAACACTAAATAAATTAATAATTATTACTTATTTTAGTTATTGCTAGTTAATCAATTATTACTGATTAGTTATTACAATTTAATTATTTAGTATTTAGTATTTGTTATAATTTTTAAATTTATAGATTAATCGTGAGTACTGTAATTTTAAACTCTATTAGCAATATCATAATTTTAATAAACGCATTATGTAATTCAAGAATATTTCGAATTATTATAAATAAAAATAATAAATTATAAACAGATATGATAAAATAATATAATTATTATAAATTATAGAGTATATAGGATATCTATCAATAATAATATTTTTTAATTTTTAAAATTTATAAGAAATTCAATTTAAATTAAATATATGAGAATATAAATTTAATATTAATATAGTATGGAATAGAATAACAAAAATTATAAAAAAAAAAAAAAAAAAAAAAAAAAAAAAACTAAAAATATATAATCTACGTTAAATTTAATAAAAAATTGAATTTAAATATAAAACTCAATTAACTTTTAATTAACACCAAACAAGGAGAACATGCGGATTGGATTTCGGCCTACGGGAAATGGGCCTCATGGTTTGCTATGGAGGCCTAATAACAACGTATAGACCCAATAAGATCTAAGACCTCTTACACACTAACATTATGTGCTGCAGTTTATAGGTTAAATAAGAGTTCTATAAAATTTGAAAATCATGAGTTTTTATTTCAAAAAACAATTATTAAATAAAATAGTATTGATATAGACGTTAAAAATTAAAATAGCAATAATGTAATCTCTTGTCCTAGCTGATGTCGCCTCCCTCTGTCCCTCTCCTCTTTCTTTTACTCTATCGTTTTTTGTTCTCCCCTTTCTTTATTGTCGTCTTATACCGATTTTTTAAAAACAATACAATATATAATTTATTTTGGATTATTTATGACTATTTTGAATAAAATTTTAATGTTAGATATAATTTTTTTTATTTATATTTATATTTATTTTATTTGTGTGATTTTCATTTGTAAAAATTCGTATTGTTATTTTTTATAAAAATTTATTTATTTCTTTAATATGAAGAAAATTTTTAATTTTATTTTTAACGATAGAACTCATCAAATAATTTGATATTAATTTTCTAGTGAAACGTGTTTATTGTTTATATGTCAATTGCAGCTATTGATTTGAATATTATTACTCTGATAATTTTATCAATAAAATTTAGCGTTGAAACTAATTTTATATTTATTTTGATGTAATTTTTTTAATTATTTTTCTTTTCTTTTTCTTGAATAAAAGACTTCTTTTTTTTATAATAAAATAAAATACTTATGAAATTTTTTGAAATCTTAAAAAAAATCCAATCTCCCAATTTCTCAACCTACTAAATTAGTGAGTTGAGGATGTAAAACGTATATAAAGGCAAACCTTAGCAAATTCTCTTTTAATTAACTTGATTAAGTTCAATAATTAAAAAATATATACATATAATCAAATCAAATCAAATATGAAATGGAGATTAACTAGCATGAATGGGAATGGGGAGAATTTACTTACAAAGGTGGTTGGTAGAGAAGGATGGCACCTTAGTTGCCATACGTAAATAAGAAGGTTTCTAATCACTGTTTATTAAACTAAGCAATGATAATCTCACATATTATCAATAATTATTTTATGAGATAAATAAAATAATTAATTTTTTAAATTATGAATGTAAATTATAATTAGCACGTAAATATATAATCGATTTATCCATAATTTGATTTAATAGACTTAATTCCCCAAAGAATTTTTCAAAAGGGCAGGAGACTTTAAATTCTATGGAGAAGACTTATATTTAATTTATTTGTCACCATTTGAGCTGGATCATATAGCACCTTTGGATTAGGGTTGAGAGAATGGTGAAAGGAGAAAATGAATTTGTTCACATCAGTCCAGCAATGGGATGGGAATAATTTGGATAATTTCTTCCATCACCATCATCCTGTGCTGGGAACCACATTGTTTTAATATCTAAATAATTTAATTGAAATTTATACTATATCTACTACTATATAATAATTCTTAAAAAAAAAATCTTGTGCAGGCACTACATTGTAAAATTTTAAAGTGGGTTTCTTTGCTGTGTCTAAGCGTAATTACTAGTAATATTGGAATGAACAATACACATATATACTATGGAGCAACATTTCTAGCACCATCTCATACTTAAATGGGCATTTGCATTCTCCATTGGAAGTAACTGTAAGTCTGTAATGCACAGTGTACCCAAATGAATGGAGAGTTGAAATTGCTTTTCTGTTTCCATTAAAAGAGGATATATGATGACAATGATAATGAACTACAAAGCTAATTCAACCTGGATTTGTCTTCGATTACTGTTAAGTTACAAGTTCGAACTTTACTATCAGAAAAATTTACCCCAAATAAGAAGATAATATACTTTCTCATGCTGTAACTCTGTTTTATAGTTTAATTAAGAAACCGGAACTTCCCCTTCAAATTCTCAAAACCCTCCAATTTATAATGAAATCAGTGGCTGGGTGTAATAATCACTGATCAGAATAAGCTTATTATCAAAACCCACATAATTAAACAAGATTTCAACTACATTTTAAGTCAGAAATTATACATGAATTAGTCCTACAAGCAACAGATATATATACATGTAAAGCAAAAGGGGCCAAAAAACAAAAATGTCACTCAACTACAAGGAAATCTAATAATCATTCTTTTTATTATTAAAAAGATATAAATATATACCTGAAACCTGATCAGATCAACAATTCCCAATACCAGAAAACTCTTCTATTCCACCACCCAATCGTTACTTGGAGAAGAATCCAAAACATCCTGCAAATTGTACCCCTCAATTGAACCAAACCCATCAAGCAATCCCTCTAAAAACCCAGTATCAGTACAATTTCCTAGCAATTCTCCTTCTTTAAACATCCTTTCTCCATCTTCATCTTCCTCCATAGCTACCACACCGCCCTTGCCGACCCTGTCATCTTCTTCCCTAACAACAACAGCCGGCATGTGGCCTTCAAACAACGCCATGTGCCCAAACAACTTATCTTTCCTGGAAAAGGTAGTCCCGCACGAGCACTTCCATCTAGACTCGCCACAGAGCTTCAAATGGCTTTTCAAATCTGTCACAACAGAGAAACTCTTCTTATTGCAACGATTGCAAGAGTACATCTTAGGACAATGACTTCTCTTGAAATGATTTCTCACACAAATCACTGATTTCAATGGCCGGAACTTCTTGTGTTTCTTGTTGCGTTTACATCCCTCGAAGGGGCAAGAAAATCGGGTTTTCTTTATCTCTGCCAACGATGATTCATTCCCTTTATAGGGCTTCGCGAGCGCCTCCGGAGTTTTGAACTGGTTTCCATGGGCACGCATGTGCATCCGCAAATTAGCGTCTCTCTTGAACCCTTTCCCACATATTTCACAGAAATGAACATGCTCCGCCAGCAATTCCACCGCGTCCAACTCCATTATATCATAGTCAAGATCAAATTCATCCTTCTCCTCCGCTTTTAAACTGAACTGCGCCACGGCGCACTTCACTTTCCCCGAATTTTGATTTAAAATTTTCAGATCGGGCGGATCCGAAGGTTTTTCCGAGAGTTTAGCGGCGGCGGTCGGTGGTTCCATAGTTTGTGAACAAGCAAGAAGTGCAGCGCCATTGAGGATAATCTGATGGATGGCGGAGGAGATCTCGACGGAGACTTGGTCCATCTGATCTTTGCTGATTAAAGTATTGTTGTTGACCGATTCTGATAGAAATTGCTGCAGAGAATCCATTCTTACCCGGACGGTGGATAGGTTCAGTAGAGGGATCCGAGGATCTGTGTTACTCATCGGAACCGAATATTTTATCGGATCACGGACAGATTCGCCGGAATTTGACATGTTATTTTTCTTGGTTTTGGATTTTGCAAAATACAATAAAGAGTGAAGTTTGATGAACTAAGAATTGACTAGTAGAATTGAAAGGCCAAGAAATCGAAAGCCAATGTATAGACACACGCCACTTGTACACGTGGCATCCAGATAATAGATCATCGCCGTTGAACAAATAGTAATCACGCAACGGTGACCGTTCGATTGATATATAGTAGGCAGTGGGGCCACGTTTGTGGGAGTAAGTGGACCTCAATTTGTTTGGATTTATGTTAATGATGAATCATAAAAGTATAATTTACAGTGAAATTTGGTAAGAGCAATAATAATATATTATTCTTTTAAAAAAATAATAATAATATATAGAAAGTGTTTAATAAAATTATTACTAAATATATAATTGATATAAAAATGTGATTGATGTAAATATAAAATTTATCAATTAAAATAAAAATTATTATAATCAGAATTTTTAATTAACTGATCAAATAATATAAATTTTTTTAATTGATGGTATATATATTAAAAATTAATAATTAAAAAAGTTTAATTGAGTAATAAAAACTACAGTAGACCTGAATGTCCTTTTCAAGCTTTCCCTGGCTTTGTCAATAATATATTATTATAACACTAATTAATTAAATAAATAAATAATTGAAAAAGCAACCCACTTAACTCACGAATAAATATTAGGCCTTTTTTCTTAAAAATAACAAAAAAAAAAAATTACCATTTTATAACAAAACTTATTATTATTATCTATTTATATCAATAGCGCATCAAATACCTGAACTGTCTGACGCTCTCTAACGCAGCGTATTTAGTAGATGCGCTCTCTGACGCAGCGCATC
Source organism: Aleurites moluccanus (assembly GCA_948193065.1). Lineage (NCBI taxonomy): Eukaryota > Viridiplantae > Streptophyta > Magnoliopsida > Malpighiales > Euphorbiaceae > Aleurites > Aleurites moluccanus. The sequence goes on along the minus strand of CANXYC012343033.1, from coordinate 157 downwards.
CAACAGATGCGCTCTCTGACTATCTGACACATTTTTTATATTTTTTAAATTAATTTTTTTATTAAATTAATTTAAAAGTGCAGGCCTCCATTTTTTTTGTTCAAATTAGCACAATATTTGTAAGTAATTTTTTTAAAAATTAATACCTAAAACTAGT
>CANXYC012342734.1:0-26948 GCA_948193065.1 Aleurites moluccanus | reverse complement strand
AACATTATTCAAATAGAGATTCACAAATAAGAAACATATAGACTTGATACAAAAATATTGATAAAGCCATTCACATTATACAAGTATATATATATACATATATATATATATACAATAGGATAATCAAATATAAGAATACTTTGGTCAATTTTAATTTCAAAGAATAATAATTAAATGGGATGTTCATACTTACTTCTTACACAAATTTCTCTTAGCAATCTGCTCACTTATAATTCCTCCATCAATTCGAATTTCTCCTCCTAAGAAATTTCCCAAATATAAAAAATTAGGTTTTCTCCAAACCAATAATATTCAACTTGATTTTCCATTAATTAATTATCTTAGAGTCTCTATTCTTAATTCTCAACAACAATTTCATTTATCTCTTTAAGAAATTTCTGCATTAAATTTTCGGAGTTACTGTTCATGACAGTTTCACCAAACTGATTTCTCCCACATTAATTACCATTAACAGCTTCGGATCACTAGCAATAAATTCTGTATACCCAGCATTAATTATCCTAACCCATAAATTTAAATAAATCCAAAGAAAATAGCTTAGGAAGAAAATTTACCTTATTTTCTTCAAACTGAAATTTCTACAATTACTGCTCAAATCTGATGATTCTACCTTAATATAGACTAATCTAGAAGTCTATTGTATTAATCTGAGTATTAATGCCTTAGAATATAAAATGGAACAAATCTGAGAAAAAGACTGAATTTAATCGAAGGAAGAAGAAAGAAAAATCGTGAAACACTACTGGGGTTTGCTGGGTTTAAATAAAACATTGCCTCAAAAACACGCTAGCCAGCTCGCCTCGCCAGACCTGCCTCTGAAAAGCTACCTCGCCTAACCAGCTCGCCAAACTTGATCTGGCATTGCCTCCTCGCTATTCCAGCTCGCATATGCTACCTCGTGTATGCTGCCTCGCCAGACTCTTCTCGCGAACTCCTCGCATATGCCACATTGGCAATGCTTTTTCGCCAAATCCTCTTAGCTAAAGCTCTTCGTCAAAGCCCTTCGCCAAAACTCTTCGCCAAAGCTCTTCTTCGCGAATTGCCACTTCAGCAAACTCACCTCACCACTTCGCCACTTTTGCAAATGCCTCCTCTCATTTGCTAGCTCGCCATAATAAAATTCCTCTAAGTTAAAACCCTGCCTGGATATCTCACACTTAGCTAGCTCGCAAATGAGCTACAAATATCCAAACTGACTAATTCTTTTTATCACTTAAAATTAACATGCATGAGCACAATATGTCAAATTTTTAAATTAAAAGGACCAACACACAGACCATGGTGACTCTCCAAAGATCATCCAGACTTGCTGCCTTAGAATCTCTCCGAACAGGTCTGATAAAACTCATTCTATACTGAGATACACTTATCCAAAAATTTTGAAATTTTACAGTCATCATCTAAACACATAAAGGAACATTTTTCATGTTTATACCTTTAGCTAATTCTGCCTCAGTCATTCCCAATAATTTCAAACAGACACTGCATCTTTGCAGAAACTCTCAACCAGACCAGCCTTGCTCAAATAGACACAACTCATCACACATATAGAATTTTGCCAAACCATTTTACAAAATTATAATTAAGACATAAACTCACAACTTTCATGTTTTACACTTTATCAAATTATGTTTTTAAGATCATGCAATTATCATCACAAAATCCTACAGCATCACAAATTCAGAAATTCTTGAAATTCTCAACATTCTCATTTAAATTTAAAATAATTCTCCAAACTTACAAAATCAATAAAAATACTACAAAATGGAAGATATTACACCCAAATTAGATGTCAGATCAAGCCATTCATATTTAAATAAAACAATCCTCTTAATTGGAAGCGTTAGATACTCCAATTGCAGAACTTCTATTAACTTTTCATACTAGTCACTCGATTGGTCATTATATTTGATCCCCTTATTCAAACACTACTATTAGTGGTTTCTTTGTTGGAACCATAAGCTTCAATATGGAATTTATATCCATGACAAAGTAAATTAGATAACTAGTCAATGTTTATAAAGGACCTGATGCTAATGATTTTATGAAATGATTTAAGATGTCATTTAATGGATTTTGTGCCTACCAATCTACAAATTATCATTAATAAATTATAAAACAAATAAAAAAATGTACCCTCATATATTATTTGTTCAATGAACTCACGTATTCTTCGAACCATTTTGCAAAATAAATTTCTTTCATTGATGTGATTGTTGCATCGTGATGGTTGGATTGAGATTACATAATTCCTCAACATATATTCTAAAAAAATTCTTAAATACCAAACTTTAATAAACTGAAGTCGAGTTAGAATTTTATAATATTATTAAATTCTGAAATGTAATCACTTACTCAATATATGGATTTCACAATTTAACATAATGTAAGTTTGAGCTGCATGATATTCAATTTATGCCAATTGCCTTCGAGTACTCTTCCAAAAGCATGACTAGGATGAGTAAATATTGAAAAATTTCCTTCTGTTTCATCCCCGTATGCTCTTCCTCCATCATCTTTTTGTGACACTTGTCGATGTCTTGTATATACATAAGGCTTAAAGTAAAATGAACAAAAAAATGATGCTTCTTCAACTAAGTATGCAATGCAAATTGTCCCTTCACAAAATGAGTACATGAAATATGAGTATATGTTCCTTACTATAATTGTTCTAGGTCCTTCCAATCCCAGTTACAAATTAGATATGTACTTACAACCTCTTATTGTTGAATTGAAACAATTGTGGGATGATGGAGTTTGGACATATGATGTGTCAAGAATGCAAAATTTTCAAATGCGAGTTGCATTTGAAAAGACAATGCATATGGTATGTTTTATGGTTGGAGTACCTAAGAAAAGTTAGCTTGTCAATAATATGGGGATGAACAGAGGTATTCATTTTGTCGAATGGTGGGAAATAATGCTGGTTTGATAATCATCAAAAGTTCTTTCGCCCTAATCACTCGTAGAGACATGATAGAACCCTTTTCATACAAAGCAAAAAGGTTTATTATGATCCTCAACGTATATGGTCTGGATAAGAGATTCTTAAAGAAATTGAGGGTTTAGGATTGAAAAAGGTGAATGAGATCGGTAGAGATGAGAATAATAGTAGGTCAATGGGTTGGAGGAAAAGGAGTATATTTTGGGATTTTCCTTATTGAAATTTCCTTCTTATTCGACACAACTTGGATGTTATACATATTGAGAAAATTTTATTCGAGAATATATTTAACACCATGATAAATATAGAATGAAAGACGAAAGATAATGCAAAAGCAAGAGAAGATTTGAAAATTTTCTGCAAAAGACTCGAGTTTGAAAAGGATGAAGCGACAGGTAAATATCTAAAGGCTTGTTATACACTGGATAAGGCAAGAAAGAAGACTATATGTAAGTGGATAAAAAATCTTCAATTTCCATATAGTTATATATTTAATATGGGCCGTTGTATGGACATGAGGAAGTATAAAATGTTTGAGATAAAAAGTCACGACTGTCATATATTCATGCAACGATTACTATCGATAGTATTCCGTGCATTTTTCCCACAACATGTTTGGCAAATATTGATAGAATTGAGTTTGTTTTTTAAGAAAGCAATAATTACTATAAGATCTCTATATTTTGTCATATTATACTAAAAAATCTATGTATTTTCAAAATTATATTAAAAAATCCCTATATTTTGATTTTGTTATACTACGAGGTCCTTCCGTCCATTTTTACCCCTTTTCCGTCAATCAATGATCTAAAAGTTAACTTTTAATTAAAATATTTATTAAAATACCCCTGTTATTTATCCACCCCATAACCCACCCATCTTCTTCTTTTTCATTTCATAATAACCAAAATTTTACACCATAGAACCCCAAATCAATCCAGTTATCACGCAATCTTGAACCTCCAAATCAAATAAGGCAAAAAATAGGGGAAATTTTAATCGGTACTACAACCCCACTAGATCTGCCTCTCTTTGTCGTTGCCACCACCATCTCCACAACCACTGCCACAACAGCCTTACCTCCTTACCTAACCACCAATTCAGAAAACAAAAAATCAATATAATATCTTGCTTGGCTTCAACTCAACACATCTTTTAAAACTTAAATCTCATTTTTCCAACTTTTGAAATGGGACATTCAGAACTGCATGAAGGAAAGAAAAACTCAAAATTGCAAACTCCATTCAGTAAACTCCATGCTCTGGTTGCTTTTAGTTTTATGGTGATTCTAATTAATGATCGCAATAAGCTGTTTGTAAGACACATTGAGCTTAAAGAAAATTTGGGTCTAACAAATTAATTTTAGAACTCCATAAAAAATATAGAACTCCCTCAAATTGATATTAGAAAATTTAGGAAACTGCTCTTTATCAACTGGCAAGTTTCCATTTCATTTCCTAATTGATAAACAATAGCACTAATTTTTCTCCACTTTCAATCATTTCACAAATTTCTTCACAAGTAACCGAGATGTGAGCCCATCTATTCAATAAGGGTGATGTGGAGGCCGGAGAGATACCTCTGTATCCGATGATGCTTGAAAGTTTGTAGCTTCGATGGTCCTCATAATGAAGGTTTATTCTATTATTTGCTTCCAGTTGTTAGCTACGATTGCAGTTGCCACCGTCGTGGTTTCTTACTGTCCGATTGTGACTTTCTTTGTCACTACTGGTGCTGGACTAGCGCTCTACATAGTCCTCATTATCATGCCTTTTTTTGCTATGGATGTGCTTTTGTAGATTTTTTTTGTTCTTTGTTTATGTTGTTTATTGATTTGGATTTTGGCTTTTTAATTTGGTATAGATGCACTAACATTTCGGGTCTACACCTGAACCCGAGCTTGCTCTGTGTGGCTTCTTCTCTTGTTTACAAGCCGTTGGCAAGAACAGGTTCTCTTATGCCATCGGGTCTACCAATCGATGCCGCCTCTTTTACAATGGGTGCTCTGTTGTTCCTATTTTGTGATTTTACTAAATTGGTTATTATAATGTTTTGAGAATTTATAATTCTTGTTGTTGTTAATCTGTTTTTGGGAATTGATTAATTTGGTTTTGGTAGTTGTGGTGGTGATATTGGAATGGTGTGGTGGTGATATTGGAATGGTGTGGTGGTGGTGGTAAAGATGAAAATTTTGGAGTAATGGCATTTGAGTGAAAATTAGAATGTAAATGAGGGGTATTATGGATTTTTTATATTGATTGAACGGATTTTTAATAGAAGGCCCTCAAATTTTAATGGAATCAAAATACAAGGACTTTTTAGTATAATTTTGAAAATACATACATTTTTTAGTATAATGTAGCAAAATATAGAGATCTTATAGTAATTATCCCTTTAAGGAATTAACATCTACAACCCTATTGGAAGAAGAAATGATCAGACTTTATTCAAAAATTCCTTTAATTCTTTGTAAACTAGAAAATATATTTCCACCAAGTTTCTTTGACTCTATGGAAAATCTTCTAGTACACTTGGCTTATGAGGCAATGATTGCAGGTCCAATGCAATACCAATGGATGTATCCATTTGAAAGGTCCGATTAATTTTAATAATCTAATATATTAAATATACCTCTTATATGCCTTTTCTTACTTTAGCAACTCTTACTATAGTTAGATTTCTTTGATATTTGAAACATAATATAAAAACATAAATCTAAAGTTGAAGGGTCAATCTACAATACACACTTAGTTGAAGAAACATCAACTTTTTGTTCACTTTACTTTGAGCCTTATGTATATACAAGACATTAGAAAGTGTCACGAAATGATGATGGAGGAAAAGCAGACATGGATGAAATAAAACGGAATCTTTTAATATTTATTCATTCTGATCGTGCTTTTGGAAGAGCAACTACAAGGCGATAGATAGAAATTGAATATCATGCAGCTCAAACTTACAGTCTATTAAATTGTGAAGAGATCCATCCATATATTGAGTAAGTGATTTCATTTTGGAATTTAATAATATTGTAAAATTCTAACTTGACTTCAGTTTATTAAAGTTTGGTATTTATGAATTTTTTTTTTTAGAATTTATGTTGAGGAATTACGTAATCTCAATCCAACCATCACCAATGTAGCAATTGCATCAATACAAGAAAGTTATTTTGCGAAATGGTTCGAAGAATACATGAGTTCATTGAACAAATAATAATATATCAGGGGTATTTTGTTTTATTTGTTTTATAATTTATTAACATTAATTTGTGGATCGGTAGGTATAAAATCCATCAAATGATGTCTTAAATCATTTCATAAAGTCATTAACATCATGTCCTCTATAGACAATGACCAATTATCCAATTTACTTTGTCAATGGATATAAATTTCACACTGAAACTCATGGTTCCAATAAAGCAACCACTAATAGTGGTGTTTGTATAGGGGTGTCAAATTATAGTGACCAATCAAGTGACTATTGTGGAAAGTTGACAAAAGTTTTATAATTGGAGTATCCAACACTTCCAATTAAGAGGACTATTTATTTAAATGTGAATGGTTTGATCTGACACCTAATAAGGGCATGAAGGTTCATCCAAAATATCATATTGTTGATGTAAACATTAGGAAAAGGTTTAACAAGTATGAACCATTTGCGTTGGAAATGCAAGCTGCTCAGATGTATTATGTATCGTATCTTGGATATAAACATGATAGGGTGGATTGACTAGCTGTATGAAAAATAAAAGCTAGAGTTGTTGTGGAAGCTACATACTCCAAATCTAACACTAATGATTTGCGTGTAGCTAAATACTAAGAGAATGATGAAAATGCACTACGATCGCAAATTATATTAGATGAAAATGATCATGAACTTTATGATCCAAATGGTGATTACCTAAACATATACGATGGTTTGTTTAAGTCAGATGATGATATCCCTTTGTATTCAAAAATAAAAGATGATGAGGAGTCTGTCGGATATTTATAAAACATTGATGATGATACTTAAGAACTTCAAAAGTAAATTTCATTTATTTGTTTTATTACTTAATATAAATTAATAGTCCACTATTTACTAATATAAAAGTTACATGTGCTAATCATAATAATGATATCTTACAAGTTCAAAGCTATGGTTAGAGGCAACGTAGGCCGCTCGTTAGCTCCTAGATGAGGCAGAGGTACAACACTTTTAGGTACTGCATCGACTCGCTTTCGTTTGCTACCTAATACCTCTAAGACGACGCCTATTCCTACTCTACATCCAACTCCACTTCCACCTCTATCTCCTTGTAATATAGAGGATGATCCACATGCTCCTCCTTCTACAGAGGAGGCTGCTCATGTTCCTCTTTCTACATATGTTTATTGCTCCTCCTATAGCTGATATTTCTCTTCATATTCCATCTATAGAGGATTTTGCTCCACCTCCACCTATTATTGGTTCCTCAACCTTTAGTCTGTCGATTTCATGAGCACCTATTCGGTTGACACGAGAAAATTATGACTTTGAGGTGAGAAATGAGAAGATAGTTACACGCATCATTCCTTCTACATCTGACAGAATTCTAGAGTAAGTAATTACATATTATATTAATTTTTTGTTTATTTATATTTTTCATTATTTTGAATGGGTTATAAATCATAACAATTATTTCTAATATTTCATACATTTTGAGTCCATCCAACCAAATTTCTCATGAGATCACGAGGATATTCTATGAAAGGCTCGACCAAAAGGCAATCAATTGGAAAAAAGTGTGAGAACGTACTCAAAATTGGTACTGGGATGAATTTCAAGTAATAATTCATATAATAATGTATGAAATTGTGTCTTTTAAACATATGGTTGATTTTTTAAATTAAACAGATTATAAATTTATTTGCTTATGACTTTGGCGGATGGGATTGATATTTGGATGCCCGGGTTGGGATATCATTTGTTTTTATATGTAATGAAATGAAAATATATATAATATAATTGGAATTTTGGATATATTAACAGGGCATTATCCAATTTATAGGGGGATGTTTTGTCGAAACTTAGGTAAAATTTATGCAAATATAGTATATGTGTATATGCTTGAGATAAAAAAAAATATAAAAATTATGTAAGCCTCATTGTTTTCTATTGCGAAAAAAGTTCATTTGGGACCTGGCCATTGATACAATGGTGCATGCATGATGGAGGCACAAATGCTCCCTCTGGTATGCCAGTTTGGTTTTCAATACAAATAAGTTGGGAAAAACCTATATATATTTTAGAATATGTTTATAGTTCCAATTATGATGAGTGGGCAAAAGATGATGTGCAATCACGATCTGCTATGGCATCTTGGAATAGCTATAATGAGAAGATCAGTAGAACTGGCCTTAGTACACACACCAGAGGATTTATTTCCCACTAAGAGCATCGACAACGCATGGTACAAAGTTCAACGATAATTAATTATATTTTATTTATTATCTTAAAAAATTAATGTAATGTTTATTAATTTTTGGAACGAAGATTGGGTCGAGCACTACAACCGTGCGAGGTTTTCCTTTGTACACACACTAAAGGGGTGACAACACCATATTTATCAATGAGCGCTCTTGAACCGCAAATGTAAATGTGATAATGTTAAGTCTATTTATAATTATACTAATAGCATTCAATATGATCAACTATTAATGATTTACTTGTATTTTCTTATAGGAGAAGGTTATCAGATTGCGAGAGGAGTTGTCTCAACTTGTTCCAAGGACAGATTAGTCGACTCCAGTTGATGAGCTTGATTTTTACCTCAGAGTTGTAGTTGAAGAGCAGAAGAAGAGGGTTTATGGCATTGGATCATGTACATCCACCTACTACGGTCCTTAAGATAACTCTTTTGCTACTTTCCCCCCTGTTGGTGGTTTTGTGACTCTCCAACCAGCGCCATCATTTGAGGATATTATGCAGTTTATTATAGATAATTTGTCGATGGATATTCAGACACATTTGATTGAGTTTCTCTCCACTCGAGGTCCATAATCAGTACCTGAGATACTAGCAGCAAAACAACAGCGATTAGAGATCTAGAAACAGCAAATGGGGGCTCAGTAGCAGCAGATCCCATGTGTTCTTCGACGACTTAAGTGGCTTGAGCAACATACTGGTCTACCAAGTGATGATACAGATGATGAGTTTGATGCTCCCCCACATTCTATGGATGACATTGTTATTATTCGTCCTACAAATCCTACTGCAGGACCTTCTGATTCGCTCGTTTATCTCATACTCCATACGATATCCATCTGGATGATGTCTAATATATTTCTCTTTTGACACTATATTACATTACCTTTTACTTATTTCATTAATATTAATTATATTAAATTATTATTTTTCTATAATTTAATCATACAATTTATTTTATTATTATAATGCATTAATAATAATAATAATATTTAAATTCAGTGACGGATTAGTGAAGGATATGTTTGTCACAAATTTTATTATAAAAAGATTATCTAAATAATCAGCAACAAATTAGCGACAGATATTGCAACAAAATTTAGTGGCAAAAATATTTTTTGTTGCTATTTTTTTGTGGATTTGAATGAATTGGTGACAAATATATATCATTTTATTCAAATTAGCAATGGATTTAGTGATTACATATTATGTCGCTAATTTAGCAATAAAATTATTCTTTTTTGTGATGGCTGGAATCCGTAGGTAATTTGCGACATAATTTTTTTTCGTTGCTTTTGTAAATCAGCGACAAGATTTTTTGCAACGAATTATTTCTGTCGCTAATGGCATTTAGAAACGAAATTTCTTCGATTAGTAACGGATCTAGTCGGTCATTAAAGTGTGAATTATTGTGTAGTGAATGTCATCATCATCATATAACGGAGGAGGAATATTCAATCACTTTGTCTAATACTCACTTATGTGCTTGTCTAATATTGAGTATCATAAGTAATATGAATTTATGAAAATATAAAGAATTTAATTGACAGTATTATTTTTTATTTGTCACACCCCAACTTTAATGTTGTGATGTCTTAGGAAATAGGTAAGTTCAAAGCCATTAAAAATCCATAGAATTCAATATATATATATATATATATATATATATATATATACATTTCATGTATATTGCATAAACTATATTCGTATTTCTATCCCCTTCTATAATATTTACAACTCTCAAAAATACAACGTAGCATCTAAAAGTTAACATTCCATTTACATTTACAATACAAAATATATAAAATTTGCTTCAAGCTTCTAGAGGAAGGAAGAAAGTACAAAAAACTTTATCTTCCCGATCCTTAGTCTCTTTTCTACTCCATGTCTTGAAAAATGTATCAATTAAATGAAGTGAGTTTTCAAACTCAATGAATTATGAAATGGAATAGCACAAATTGGTTACAAAGAATAAACTATAGATAGACAATATGCAACATGAACTAATCATCATATTTCATCAAAGTGATAAGGTTTGTATACAATAGCAATGAAATGTTTAGAGAAATACTCAATAAGTATAGGACAAAACTAACAATATAATATGATACAATGTAGGGTAGGCCACGTCCCAAAACAATAAACATATGATTGATCAAAGCATAGGTCTAAAGATTGCCTCTCTCATAGGTGGAGTTACTGATATCAAACTTTATAAGTTAAGTCATTATGTGCATAAGGTCCAATAAATTATCCCCATTGATAAGGTGTTCCGTCACAATGCAATTCAGGTTTTGATACAAGTTAAATTTGCACTATAATCAATGTGGCCTCCAATGGCTTTTCAATAATAATTAATCAGTAAGGAAGGTGAATATAGGTTCAATATAATATAATTAGTAATAATAGAATAACATAGTGGAGGATTAATTAAGCAATGGAACATCAAGGTAATATATCAACAAAGAAGTTGTGAATAAATTTGAAGAAAAATAATTATAATCTTCATTAAAGATTATAAAAAGTTATTACTAATAGTAAAAGTTTCAATGTATAAACAATAAATTTATAAATATTCAAGAATAGGATTATCAACAAAGTAAGGAAATCAAAGGAATAATTATAAATTTATAAACAAATATATTTGCAATGTATCATCTGTTTTATAATTCATCTTACTATGCACAATCCTTTCTTAATAAGCTCAATCAAGTTATTTTATGCTCAAAACTCAATAATCTCTTAGTTTACTTGCATCCAAAGCCAACATTGCATAAGTAGTAACTATGACCATAAAATCTATTTCTAGTGTTATTTATTTATCACTTAACTAGATAAGTTCAATCTATGTTTTAATAATCAATAAACTCATATCTTCCAATAATAAAATTGTCACACACCAATCCAGTGGTGCGATGGTCCTAGGGCAAGGATAGGCTTAAGGCCACCATAAACCCATAGAACTCCCATATCCCGAATCTCATTTATATTACACATTCATAACAAATATAGATATCATTCAATATTTATTTCTATGATCCATATAAGCATAATTCATATCTTTATTTTTATCATTTCATAATTTCCTCTTGTTCCTTACTGATCAAAAGATGTATCCCACATCACTAAGGAACAAGGGTAACCCAAAAAGGTAACAATTCATACATCAAAATATTATTATTATTCCCAATGACCAACTACGGAGCTCTAGAGTATACTCCTAATATATATACAATATCATAATACCCTATAATAAATATACATATGCATATATTTTAAAATAATTATAATGTAGGCTTCTTAGAAGAATAAGTCAAGAAGCTTGATCTCTAGCTCCCTCACGAGCTACACTATCACTTGAAATCCACAGAAGAGGAGTGAGCCTTCAACTCAGTAAGATATGAACATGCAATATGAAAGAATTATATATACATATATGTTAATCCAAAGAAAATATCATATCTAATAATATGGGTAAGAATCATCATGTGGTTAGGCTTACAAGAACAGAAATGCTCACAATCGAATAGCACTGTCAAGTAACATGGTAGAACTACAGAGTGTATTAGTAGCTATGCTACCTATCATAACAGAGCGCATCGGTAATCCTTGCTACCTTATCGCAAACGCATGCTTAGCCAGGCATACACCTAGAGCTCATGGTCCCCTTTAGGTGGAACACTGATAAAAACCCTATCAGTTAGGTTCCCAAAGTGCATGATGGACTAATGAATTTACTCTCATTGGGAAGAGCGTTCTATCCATAGGGTCATATGGTTACAATATCATAAGAAACATATTGGTCGCAAGACCATCAACATAAAACATAATTTCAATCAAGTTTAACAAGTAGGAATTATGTGAACTTGATCCAAGAAGGTTGACCAAGTCACTTGCATTATATATATATTTATGGTAATCACATGAAATAAATGGTAAAGTTTCAATTTTAAGATATCATATAATTGTCATTTAATAATCCGATAATACTATATCAAGTATATAAGAATCATATGGGTGAACATTGAGGATGCTTGGTCATATCATTTCAAAGAAACAAGAAGCAAATGAAATGTTCATACTTATCTCAACACAAATTATTCTTGAGTTTCCTTTAATAATTTGCTCAATAATAGACTCCTCAATTTCCTTAATTTTCTCCTCCTAAGACATTTTTCCAAATATTCAAAATTAAGGTTTTCCTAAATCAATAATACTCAATATGATTTCTTCACATTTAACCATCTTAGAGTTTCTATTTTTAAACCCCAATATCAATTTAATTCATCTCTTAAAGAAAATTTGAAATTATTTTGAATTTACTGTTCATGTTACTATTTATGACAGTCCATAAATTCTGATTTCTCCAACATTAATTACCATTAATAGCTTCATAATGCTTGTAATAAATTCTATACACCTATAATTAACTATTCTAACTACCAGACTTTATTAATCTAAAAGAAAATGGCATTTGAAGAAAATTTACCTTATTTCTCCAAAAACTGATTTTCTGAGATATTCTGCTTGAATCTGACAATTTCTGCCTTAAAATATGCTAATCTAGAGATTTAATGCATTAATTTTGAGTATTAACGCATTAGACAATAAATGGAACTATCCTGAAATGAACTGAAGAAGAACGAAGAGAAGAAGAAAGAAAATCGTGCAGAAAATTGCTACTGGACACTGGTTAAATAGGCCACTACCCCAAAATCTCGCTCGCCAGCTCGCACTTCCCACTTCGCCAAATTGCTCCGGCAATGCCACTTCGCTAATCCCACTTCGCATATGCCACCTCGCATATGCTGCCTCGCCAAACTCGCCTCACGAACTCCTCTTCTCATATACTGCCTCGTATATGCCACCTCAGCAATGCCTCATCGCCAACTCGCTTTGCCTATCTCCCTCTTCGCATATGCCACCTCGGCAATGCCTCTTCGCATAATGCCACCTCGCCTTTTCCTCTTCGCCAAATCCCTCTTCGCATATGTCACCTCGCATATGCCTCTTCGCCAATTGCCACCTCAGCAATCTCACCTCGCCACTTCGCTAGCTCGCAAATGCCACCTCGCATTTTGCCGACTCGCAATTACCAGTCTCTGCCGAGCTGAAATCCTTCCTCGACAACTTATACTTAATCAGCTCGCAAATGAGCTACAAATATCCAAACTTCCTGATTCTTTTTGTCACTTAAAATAGACATGCAGGAGTTCAACATATCCAAAATTCAAATCACAAAGGCAACTACATATATCATGGTGACTCTCTAAAATTCACCCAGACTTACTGCCCAAAAATTCATCCGAACAGACCTGAGTAATTCCACTCTCCACTGAGTTATACTTATCCAACCTTCTTGAAATTTTACAGCCAATAATACAATACATAAAGAAACATTTCTCATGTTTATACTTTTGGCTCAAACTGCCTCAGTCATTACCAGAAAATTCAAACATACACAAATTTCCTGCAGAAATACTAAACCAGACAAGTCCTACACAAGGAGGCATAACTCCTCACACACATAGAATTTTATCAAACCTTTTAACATAATTGAAGGTGAGACATAGATCCACAACTTTTATGTTTTACACTTTACCAAATTATTTCTTTAAAATTATGCAATTAGCCTCACAAAAATCCTGCAACCAGAAATTTATGGATTTCCTCAAATATTCATATCTTCAATTAATTAAATTCATCAAACATACAATTAATAAACTAGCCCAAAAATGACAGATATTACATTAACATTTGCTTAAATGTTAATCATCACTTGTCATTATTAAATCATTCATCATCATTAACTTAAGCAAATGTAGAAGGAAGCTTCCTAGATTCTTCCTTCTCCACCTACCAACGTACATACTCATATATGTGAGTGGAAAGAGTAGAGAATGTTAAGTTAACTTAAGAAAAGCTAATGCTCATGTTAAGTTAACTTAAGAAAAAATAATGCTCTTATCTTTTTCATCTCACCTTAAGAAAGTTTTCTTGTGTATTTGAATGCTAAAGAGAGAAAGTTATAAATGTAGAGAAAGTGACGAGTAAAAGAACTTTCCATTTATCTTTGCATGTTAGAGAATTGAGAATAAGGATTATCACCAAGATTTTTTCATCTTCTATATTTATGTTTTACTTAACATTAGTGACTAGTGTTAGCAAGTGAAGATAAAGAGATCAAACACATATAGTCTTGCTTATTGGAACCCACATGGACTTGAAGGATTTGTAAATGGCTTGATTGCTTCGGGCTCATAAGAGAGGAGGTCAAACAAATAACTTTAGTAACTAAACTAAGTTTGACATACAATGTCTATAGGATGAACGAGAGACATCACACTTGAGCTATTAGAAAATTAAATGGTAGTTGGCATTTTGTGGTACAAGAAGTAAATTTATTTTACTCTTTGTTACTTTTGTTCTTTGTATGGTGGGTTTCTGCTAGATTTGATCGATTGTTATTGCTATATCCTCACTTTTGTCGCTTCTATGACACATTGGATAAAATTCCTTTCATCTCAAATGCAGTTATGTCAGTTATCATATCTAACCACCAAGACTGGGAACCATCATAAAAAAAATATCTAGCATGCCCTCATAACGAGGTATAAGAAAAAATCTCCCAACAAGCCTTTACTCTATATATACAAAATAGTTACTAATTTAAGTATCGAAATATATATATCAGATCGTAAGCTTGGATCTCTGTGAGGCCTCGCCCAAGTGCAGGTCTGGTCCGCTCAAGGAATCGAGACACTCATTTGTGACTCGGTCTTTCACGCAAGCGATTGTCACTTTCTATTTTGAGAGAGTGATTGATGATTGATGTTCTGTTTATCATCATTTTTTTTTGTTTTGAAATCTGTTTTGGGAGTCGTCAACTTAATTTATTTTTTTATGAAAAAATATAAGGTAAAAAACTAAAAATTGACTCTAATTTAATTTCAACGAATAAAATACACTAGACCTTCGAACCGAATCGAATTCAGGGACTAGGTTTTCAGTTTAAGAAATTTAGACTTGACTTTAGATTAATTATGACTAAAATATTATTTTTGTGAATAGATTAATTGCATAACATTTAATGGATGACATTTATATGGATGCAAGACGGTAAATAAATCATACATTCAAAACAAATAAAAGAAATTAAAGCAGTTATATAATTAAGAGTTGAGGATATTAACACTAACCCTTATGAGTTCTAGGTGAATCACATTTTTCTTCAATATTATCTTAATTGGACATATTAACTTTAACCCTTTTGGGTTGTAGGTTAATTATAAATTCTCCAATTTTAAAAGAGCAAAATCACAAAAAGGGATAAGCAAAAGGAAGAAAAGGGTGAGCAAAAGCAAGAAACAGACGGAGAAAATATTTTTTAATTTTTTAGATTTGATGCTTCATATAGAAGCATACCTTCGTATCCCTTCGAGTGGGAATCAAAATTCGCATAGTTTGCCTTTAATGCAAAGGGATTTTAGATTCGGTTTGAAAATGGTGCTGACTTTTGATTGGTTTAAAAGTCGATTTTGGGTCTGATTCGTGATAACAAATCTAACTTTGAAAGTCTGATTATATCTTTCTTAGAATTTTGTGAATGGGCTGTGGTTGAATTGTTTTTTGGAATCGGAGTTTCACTTTTTGGTTTGATGAAGTGGAGTTCGGTACAGATGCTTGTCTTGCTAAATTAATTCAAATAGAACTAATTTAGGCTCTATTGGCCAAGTCGGTCTTCTATTTCTTTAATTCAAAAAGAATTAAAGAAATTAATTTACACTAAATGAGAGTAAAATCACTTGTATACGAGAAAATATTGCTTGGAGGGAGAGAAAAATACTTTGCCAAGGAAAAATCAACTTAACAAAGCCAAGGGGTGTGTGAAATGGTGGTGGAAAGGGAGTATTTATAGGGCTTCAAGGGTAAAATGGTAAAATTCGGGTGAATAGTATAGGTGCCACTAGACAGAGTTAGGATTGTCACCTGGTTGCTGCGCGGTGGGCTAGAGGATGCTCCAGACATAAGTGGTGGCACAAAAGAGCCTAGAGGGTGGCACGAGGGACACAACTAGTGGATGCTACTGGCCAAGCCTGATATTGCCGCCAGGTAGCCTGGCAGATGCACTAGGCACAGCCGGCGGTGCTGCTAGATTTGGCTGGTGGCACCCGTTTTGTGCTTCTATTTTTCGGCCTTTTTTTTTCATCTTTCAAATTTGAGATGAGTTTTGTTGGATCCGATGCGAGTCCGTCTGCACTTTAAAATTGCAAAATCACGTGTTTACACTTTCTAATACTTTTTCTCTTCTCTTACATGTCATAGGTCCAATAACTACACGCCCTAAGTTCAACTAAATGATTGATCGTTGTGGAGGCCTCCAAAATCCAAAATTATATATTTTTAATAGACTTTAAATAATGAAGTTTTAGAAAAATAAATACCGTCTCAATAAATCATTTCATTATTTGATATATGGTTAATTATTAAATATGAAATTTACTACAAATCTTAAAATAAAAATATTTTAAAGTTTAAAAATGTAAAAATAATATTATAGTCTGTATAATATATATATGACATAATTAATTATATATATTAAAATATTTTAAAAAATATTAAATTAAATAAAAATTCAATTAAATTATAGTGTTGCACATAAGAGAAGGTGGATGAGTATGATGTAATCTTTGGCTTTCGCCAATATATTATATATATATACATGTAGAAAGGGTGGGGGGCTATCTTTCTCCACAGACTACGAAGTCTTAGATAAGGCCAAAGTAACTCGACGTATCGGATAACCTGAAATCTTATTCCACAATCCAAACAGTCCTAAAACCGAAATGCTATTACCCGATTCAGGTGCATTGCCCCCATTGCACCAACAGTATCATTTAACAATGCGGAGACTATGCATGAAGTTCCGGTCATTGGCTGGGCAATCGATCCAAACTTTGCCCAATCTCTCATTTTCTTCTCGCCTCCTTCATTCTTCTCCACAGCTTCACCAACCTATGCTTTTCGCATCTGCATCGCACAAGTGGAACCTTAGCATCCCACTTTTTAACGCATCTTCATCGAGTCTATTTCAGAGTCCTTCGGTAGCTTTTCACTCGTCGTTACGTTCTCCTGCAACCCTTCTCTCTGTGAGTTTCTGGGTTTCTTTTTTCACACTAAATTGCGTTGTTGTTTGTTCATTGTCTATCTACAAGGTTTATGTGGAAATGTCTCAAAGAAATGCATTCAGAATTTCACTCCTTCCTGTTTTGGTGTGTGTTCATGACATTGAAATCGATTCTTAAATTGAAAATGTGAAGGCCTGGGATGCGAATTTCTTTCGTCGCCTTTGATTATTGAGGACATACTATAAAGAGCACTCGAAAGTGGTAGGTGGCGACATATCAAACCTTTTTTACATATTCGTTTTTTCCTTTGATTCCTGAAATTAAGGAATGCAGAAGTAAACAATGTTGACTTGGGAAATTCTTAAAAAGCTTGTGCCACCTGTTCGTTTGTTCATTAGGTTGCTAGGTATGAGAGAGACATATCTTGAAATTTTGAATTGAATAAAGATCAAATGGCATGATTTCTGTTTCCTTCTATGCATCAAATTTTCATTTCATATTAAATTTTAAATACCTTCATTTTTTTCATTAGGCAACTGCCAGGCTTGTTTTCCTAAGATAATTGTGTTATTTGATGTTTAGTTGGTGCAAGTGCGTCATGTTTCTTCAAGGGAGCGAAGAAAGAAGAGGAAGCCAATGACACCGGTCACCTCTAAAGTGAAGAAAATCAAAATAAAGTCTTATTCGTAGGTTTAATCTTTATAATTGTTCTTTTCTCTTTATCTGTAAGTATTTGTATACCAGGTGGAATATTTGGTTTTCAACTTGTATGTCAGATCCTACAAGTCCAGATTTCGGACAATGAATGATGGGACTATACGTTGTTGGAGGGAGGGCAAGAATCATAATGCACACTTGAAGGTATGCCTTTTCATTGTTTAACACAACCATTTTTATCTTCTTTATGCACGTGAAATGAAATCAGCTGATCCTTTGCTGCATATGTCAATGAAGAGTAAGATGACAGAATTTTAACATTTCTTCTTCGTTCGAAGTGTGAGCTAATTCTTCTTTGCATGCCATAAAGTTACTATGATATTTCAGACAGGATGCCAATACTGCTCAACTACCCTGCCTACCATAATCAAGTTTACATTGACATGACATAATGCCTCCCACTATGTTGGTAATAGATTAAAGTGTTTTTTGTAAAAATTAAGTGCTAGAAATTTATGAGCTGTATAATTAATATTGAAACATTTAGAACTGAATTATAATTGAATTTGTGAGTGCTGAAATTAAAAAAATAAATAAATTATGAATTTAATTAGTTAAATTCATAGTGATGTTTAGAACTGTAGAAATAATTATTCGAGATAGTGGTAAAGACATTAATTTTGGTGGCAGTTACAGCAATGGATGTGGTGATGGTGATGGTAGAGATTAGGTGGTAATAGCACATAGTGAATGGCAGCAATGGTGCTAATGTTGGTGGTAGTGGTGGTATGTTGCTTTATTTTTAGCGATAATTGTGACAGTGGTGGTGTGTTGGTTTAGTTTGAGCTATAATGGTGTCAGTGAATGGTTGTCATGGTGGTAGGTAAGAAAGCATCCACACGCTAAATAAAAGGGAGAGTCGGTGTCCGACACGCTCTTGACACGCGTCAGACATGCAGTCAATAATTTCGATACGTCAACGAATTCGACACGCGAATTTGACCGTGTCCGATACAGTCAAATGACAATTTTGTATCTACCTTTACCCGCTGCCAATTTCTTAAAATCCCTAACTCAGTTCACAAAAAAGCTCCCAGACGATGATCTTCGCCTGCGCTTGGCGTTCTAGGTTAGTCCTTTTTTTTTAGTTTCTTGTTCTCTTCTTCTTCTTGTTTCTAATCTCTTCTTTTTTCTTCTTTCTTCTTGCTTCTGATTTCTTCTTTCTCTTCTTATTTATTCTTTGTGAGTTTTGTTCTTACTTTCTGTGGGTTTGTACAGGCTTGTCCATTTTTTTTATTTTATTTTTTTTACTGCAACATCAACAAAAGGGAGAAATTTAGAGGAGATTTGTTCTTTCATTTTTTCATTTTTGACTTTGATAACTAAAAACATTTATTGCTAAATTGATAGATATAATTTGTTTTATTTGATTTTTTTTGTTAAATTAATGAATATGAATGATAATATATAATGTCTATAATAAAAATATTATTTAATATTCAAACGTGTCCCAACGTGTCGAAACCTAATTTTTTTTAGAATTAATGTATCAGAATATCGTATCGTGTCCTGTCGTGTGTCGGTGTCGGTACTTCATAGGTGGTAGATATAATTTTGGTGGCAATTTCAATGGTGACAGGTAGTGGTGGCAGCGGTGATAGTGATGACGATAGTAGTTAGAGTGATGGTTTTGAATAAAAATAATGGTGTTAGTGTTAGGTGTGAGGTGTTGATAATGGCAATTCTGGTCACAATCATGGTGGTGTTAGTGACAGTTGAAGTTGCAATGATAGTAGTGATTGGATTGATGGTTGTGGTGGCGGTGACGATGAATGAGATGCCAAGTTATAGGTGTTTTTTTTTCCATTAACTTGAAATTTTTTACTTAATAGATTAAATTAAGTGATTTTTAAAGATTAAGTAATGGAAACAAAAATAGCATCAAATGCTCTTAAAAACTTAACAGTTAAAGAAATGTTGACCGAACAAACTTAAAAATTTGTGTGCCAAAGCTTTTCATTTTAAGGGTTGATATAGGTTATCAAAAACTAACAAAGTATTCTTAATATTTTAAAATTAGTTTTTCTGTTGACCAATTTCATTTTATTTCATTTCTAACTTTTGTGTGATGATATGCTTTATAGTTTGTAGTCTTTACAATGTAAATAGGTCAAGAAGGCTTTGATGTAAACAGAATGCACTCTCTGTAATTTCTTAATTCTAGGCCAATGGCATTTAGGATCTCTTTTGGACTAACTAAGCTCAGTGTGCTTATATGATGGTAAAGGATGGTATTCGTTGTGGTTGCTCTATAGGTAGAATTAAAACATGTCACAGCCTGTTTACTTGAACTGTTTTTTTTTTTTTGAAAATTTTCCCATAAAAATGGATGATTGATGTTTGTAAATGCAATATTGCAGTATTCCCATTTGTTCTTATATTGGAAGATAACTAAAACACGTTTGTTTTGCTGACTTCACAAGATTTTATTTGTTTCATCATGTATATACTTCTATGACATAGCATAACAGTTGCCTATGCCACTGCATTAGCATTGGCACTACTATCACCATAACCATTGACCCCCCCATTATACTCCCATCGGCACCACTGCACAATCATCACCATCATCATGATTGCTAATGCCTCCATCATGAACTATGCCTATCATGCTGATATTGCTGATGGAACTACTGTTGCCCCTGTGATTATTACGACCATAATGTTGTCATCATTAATGCCTGCCTAAACAACCTTACCTTTGATGTCGTCACTGCCATTACCTATTGATGACCACTCACTTTGATTAGCACTATCGTCCACTGTAGCTCATCACCGGCACCTCACCACCACCACCACCACCACCACCACCACCACCACCACCACCATCAGCATAATTAAAGAAATAATTAGTGTGCTCTAAACATTTATGTTTGGAAATATAGTTTCTGTTGCATTTCTAAAACCAACAAAAACACTACCCTAATTGAGTAATAAAACATTGAACAAAGATTAAAATGTTTTCTAGTTTTGAAATGCAATTTAAATATTGAAGATGGAAAAGTATAATGTTTTTTTTGCAAGTAAATTGGTCCTAGATGTTCATCAAGGATAAGATTGCCAATATAAGTTGCAAGGTAGGATCAAATAATTGCCCATTTATTTTTGCATTGGTTCCTTGGAAAATATCTCCGTTTCTTTCAATTGTATTGATAAAAGTTCATTTCATCAGTTGTTTGTGATGTAGGACTAGTTGAAGAAACTATCTACTAATGCATTTATAGTCAGGTATGGGAATCAGTTAATGCTAAATTTTAGATGGGATTTGATGACAAAGAAGGGCTCAAAACTAATTGAAAATATAGGACCTCAAAGGAGTTAGGGTATAGTTGATGTATGCTGACAGTTTAATCAGTGGGAATTAATTTGAAAGTCTATTTGGAATTAGATTTTAATGATATAAGAGGGATTGGTGTGTGGTTGCATTAGATATTAGAACCAATTACGGGGCATGTTAATGGTCTACAAATAGTAACTTGGGTTATTATAGTAGGTGGACTTTGAAGAAAGAAGAGAAAGACACACTAGGCACATATGGCATTAATATACGAAGTTACATGGCACTCTTCAATTAAAAAAGAAAAACACAAGAAGATTCTAGATTATTGATATTAACAATTAAACCCTAATAACTTTCAAATTTTTTTTTTTTCTTCAGTGAATTAGTTTGGAACCCAGTTATATATATAAGAAATTTTATCTTGGAAGAAAGAAAAGAGTACATCATGGAGGACAAGAAATCCTCTTACATTACTCAAAGACAGATGCAACCAGATAATACACAAGCTAAAAGAGTAATTCCCTTCAATAAAGTTGGATGACATTCAAAGAAAACTCTGGAAGCATAAGCACAAAACACTGCATAGAAGTCAAGCTAGATGTCTAATACTGATTTCGATTGTTGTTTATTAATTTAAAACAATCTAGAACATAGATTTCATATATTGGTCTTGAGCAAAATTGAAAAATTTGTTGAAACATTTCTTCTGGAAGCAGTTACTCAATAGTGCTTATGCAGCAAAAAAGTATATAATTTTGAATCTTCTGATTAAAGCACGGTTAGTCAATTGTTGGGGACAGTTGAATTTTTTTTTTAGCCTATGATTTTTAATGAAATCTCCTACCCTGAAAATCATCATCGAAGCTAGGTCTAAGTGGTAAGCAGGTTAATCTTATTTGTCCATGCAGTTTATAATGAATTTAGACTACAATTCTAAATTCACCAATCTGGCACTGAACTGGCAATGTTAAAATGAATTGGTCAAATCCCAATAAGGTTTCTGACTATTGACTAAGGTTAAAATTATAAATTTAAACAGACTGTTATTTTTATAGTAATTGCAAACTGAACTTTTTCTTGTCTTTTTTCTTTTTGAAGAGTCAAACTGAACTAACTAGTTAATTCAGTTTAGTTCAATCTGATTTAATGGTTTGCCCTGAATAATGAATACCCCTAGCTTAGGTTCATGGGAAACTCTCTAACTTCTTCATTCCCTTCTCTCTCTCGATCTGTAGATTCACAACATTCTATAGATTTTTACAGATTTGGGTAAACTCTAGTCATACTTTAAATCCGACTCAGCCTATCTAGTAATATTAGCATGCTTATTCAGTGCTACCTTATTGTAGGTGCACACCTACCATGGATATAACTGCAAATAATTTTGAAGTTAGTGGTAAAACTAAAAATATGAAAAAAATTGGACAAAATTGAAAATTCACATGTTTAAGATTTATGGAATATATAGGGTGGTATTGTGAGAGCAGTTTTTGATAGGATAGAGCAATCAATATTTTTAATTCATAACATGACATGTTACCCTTGTTATTTGGTTGTATTCATCCTTCGGAAAGTACATTCTAAATTACGAAATAAAAAAATACCATGCAATGAAGAGAAAAAAAAAATCGAACATTCATCAATATAGCCACGGTTTTGAGGAAAACCCAGCAATCTTGAAATTTTTTTATCCATAAAATAAAAAACAGCGACAACCCCAAAAGATATAATGGATTGGAAAAGTTATTCTCCATAACAGTAAAAATAAAAAGAGGATTTGGTTTGAAATTTGCCTTGTTGGGGAGAGTTAAATTAGTCACAAAATCAAGGAGCGTTTATTCATTCCATCTATGCCTTTATCTCTCTATCTCAAATTCACTCTTTGCATAATTCTGTTTTTCTATCATGGCAATATAAGGCCCAACTAGTATATTTGACCTAATATTCCAACACTGCTAGCTACTGTGGCTGCAATATAACTTGAATTTTGTTTTTGCTAGTGGTACAGACATTTGGGCAAATTTAAGGAAACGATATTGTCCACTTGCATGAGCAATGCAACAAAGGAAGGTTTTTCCTAGTAGATAAATGATGGTTTATATGTAAAATTTTCAGTTGTAATTAATAAAGATTTTTTGTTATTATGCAGTCAAAGAAAGCGAGACGAAGACTCAGACAACCTTCTACTGTTCCTGCAGCCTATGCTAAAGTTATGAAGAAACTTAATTTCTGTGGTTAGATATACCGCATATAATGCAAGTCATGTTAAGGAAAGGAAATTTTTTTAGAGCAGAGGTTTTCAGTGGTTAATGATATTAAGCTGCTGACGTTTTGAAGTTGTCAGCCTCAGCCTGTATGTTGAATGGTAACAGTTAATAATAGCTATAACTTATCTTGCCTGATTACCTTCAATTTGATCTCAAGATATTGGCCTGTATTTGTTGTTTTTGGTACATCTGTTTGTTTACGAATTAACCAAAAGGCCTTGTCCTTCATATTAATTTACAACTCAATTATGGTAATGTGTAGGCTGTTAATTTTTATTGGAATTTTATTTGAAATTTTTTTCTATGCATAGTAATTGTAGATATATCAAAAAAAATTTATATATTATATCATTTACTAATTCGGTTTTGAGCGAACTCAGAAACTTAGCCCTTGGATTAGGGTTGTAAGTTAAATCAATTAAATTAAATTAAATTAAATAAATCAATTCAAATTAATTAAATTAAATCAAAATAGATGATTTTCACAATTGTTTGATTTGGTTTCAGTTTGTTTTAAATTAAATTAAATTAAATAAATTAAATCAAATCGAAATACATGATTTTCACAATTGTTTGGTTTGATTTCAGTTTGAAAAATAAAATAAACTGAAGGTTCAATTTATTTGTGATTTGAGTCTTTATAATTATACCAGATGACTTGTGTTGGAAGCAAGTGATTCATAGATATGTGATTAGGCTAGGTGTATTCAGATTAGGCTAGGTGTATTCAGATAGGAATGCTAGTTCTAGCTTTTATATATACACTTCATCATTGCACTTGATCAGAGAGTATCCTTAATCTTTTAAAACAAGTGGGTAAAAATGGGTTAAGGTTTTTAGACCAGAATTGCTTCAACAATAGGGAACTTTTGGAGATGATATTGAAGGGATTATCATATGAATTCCTAGCAAATCATGTAAAGTAGGTTCCCAATCCCAAACCCAAATCTCTAGAGTTTTGAGTAAGCAAAGGGGTAGGACACTACAAGGACCTCCTAGTTATTCAATTAGACTTCAAATCAATGTCTCCTTTTGAACCGAGTGGCCACTTTCTGTTCTCACAATGACTTGAGGCTTGGTAAAAAGTGATGAAACTTCCACAAAAAAATAAAAATGGCTCACATATGAACAAAAATTTTCAAAGTACTTATGCGTCACATATAGTTCATTATTAGCTTTATAGTGAATTTAATACTTCAGAAATCAGATCCGCTCTAACAATAAAGTGTATGTTAGGGAGATTTATAGTAATGTGAACTCCTTTATGAATTCAATTTTCCCCATTTTCACTAGGCTTGAAATGTGCCATCCACAGACCTATTTGAATAATCATAGGCTTGATTATCGAGTCAAAAGCAGTAAGGTCTTGAATGATGAGGCCCAACTTAGTTGACACTTTTGAAGGGCACAGTTGTATCAAAGAACCATCATCAATCATTACTCATAAACTTATTTTTCTTTTCAATTCCACCTTTATAACCAAAGGCTTGGCACGACACTCTTTATAGTTAGGAGATCACTGTCAAAAAATGAAATCTTGAACACTTACCAATCCCACCAAATCATTGAGGCGAAGATAAACATTTCTTCCAGGGCCTTTAACAAATCCTCTCTATGCTTTTTAAATGTCATTAACAACTCCCAAACGCTAATATTGGCCTTTTTTTTTTTCCAGCTACTTCAACACAACATCCTCTTCTTCTTTCCTTTTACTCTCACTATCTTTCTCTCCAATCTCATTATCAAGATTTTCTTCCTTCCCTTGTTAATAAGTGACTGATAGAACTTACCATTCCTTGTCACACTCTAGCATGTTGTTTTTCGATCATTTATACACCAACGAACTCTTCCCAGAAATTCACATGTTGAATTTCATTGACGATCTCTCACCTTAACCTATTCTTTCTCTTTCTTATCTCATTTACTTCGAAATATTTAATTAACAAGATCTTTCAAGGCTTTCTTTATGTCAAGAGATTTTAACAAAATTCTCAAGAGGTAGGAAAGGCATTTTGGCATCGCCATATCTTATATCTTGCTAGAGGTAGTGTTGGAAATAATGTATCTCACATTGGTGGGAGAGGAAAACATAAATGTCATATAAGGTATGAGTTGCTAAACGAAAATGGCCAAGGTTATATTGATAGAAGCAAGCCCATTAACTCAAATGGAGAGGCCAAGCTCGTGCGCCATTCTAGCAGAACAAGAAGAAGGCCGACCCATATTCATATGGCTTAGCCATAAGTTGAAGTCCAACACTCACAAAGAAGCTAAAGCCAAAGCAAGTCATCCTTCGATAAGGCTTTGGAGTCCAACAAATTTACAATATGGTATTAGAGCCTGCATGACTTAATAACCCATAAACGATCATGGGACCTCTGGAAGAAAAAGCCCAAGTGAACAATTTACCCACATGAAAGTTGAAAGAAGTTGCATTTGGAAGATATGGACCATGGAGATACAAGTTGATCCTCTTAGCCTGAGTGAGAGCTAAGATTAATAAAGCTTATGGCAAAATGAAGAAGGCTGGTAGACTATTAGGCCATTCAGTGCTAAGTCCGATCCAATTAATATGAGCTAAATGATAACTAGGCTAAGCCCAATGGTCATTTGAGAGGGAGTGTTGAAAATAATAAACATCACATCAGTTGGAGAAGAAAAAATAAAGGGAAGTTTACAGAAATATCGAAAAAAATACAAACAAATATCTTTTTTACGGTACAAAAAAAAAAAAAAAATTCAAAAGTATGACTTTTAGTTAAAAATTATCATTTTTACGGACAATCTCGTTCCATCACTTCCGCTGATTTCACATGTATTTTGTCACTTTCTTCGATCTCACTTTCCACAGAGAAAATTAGCCGCTATTTCAAGGGACCACAAAGAAAAATTAACAACTTAGAAAAATTAAACAACAACCCATAAAATTCTCAAAAAAATTAAAAATAATTACTCAAAAAAATAACCACAACACCAAAAACTATAAAAAAATGTAGTAGAAAAAAATTAAAAAATAACAAAAATTAACAACAAAAATCCCTTAAAAATAAAAATGTTGAAATATGTTTTGTGCAAAAGCCTAGGAATTAGTATATATAATTTAAAAAAATATATAAAATAAAATAATATATATATATATATATATA
>CANXYC012342692.1:0-12457 GCA_948193065.1 Aleurites moluccanus | reverse complement strand
ATTCTTTTGGTTTAATTTTGATCCTAAGATGTTCCTTGATAGTAATTAGTATCAAATATGTGTTTAGGTTGGAAGAAAACTCAAAAGTTGGAAGGAAACCCTAACTAGGAAAAGGTAAGATTCAAATGTGTTATTTTGATGGAGTTTTGGTTCAAATGTATTGTATTTGATGAATTTGTAATGAATTAGTAGCGATTTGATGGAAAGAAATTCATTTGAATGAATTTCATGCTTGGCCAAAACTTGAGGTGCTTAAGGAAGAATTGATGTTTTGATGTTTAATAGGTTTAAATGATTGAATGTTATGCATTTGATATGTATTTATGTTGTTTGAATGATTGGTGTTGAAAAATGAATAAATGGAGTGAATTCTAACTAGATGAGTTTATAGGTTTAATGTGTTAGGTTGAAGCAATTAGGAAGGAAGGGTTTGAATATGGATTAATGGTGTATATAATGCAAATGTATAAGTTTAGATATGAAAATGGTGTTTGATATAAGTACTTGAAAGGTAAACTTGGAATTAAGTGTATGTTTGATATGAAATGTTGAACTAAGTGTATATAAGTTCTTAATTTGGCAAAATACTGATGAATATATGAAATGTAAGTCAAATGTGGTGATAGACATGTGTTTGATGCATAAAGGATTGGAAAAAGTATAAATTGTGTAATTTGAGGTCTATGGTGTATATTATGCATGCTTGATGTCTTTTGATGCTAATAATGTGTCTTGTAATATTTTGACGTCTTATCAGAGTGTTACATTTAGAAATAGGTGAACTGTCGAGTACTCCAGCTGAGAGTGTCGAGCGACGGCCCACTTAGGGGTTGTGAGTGGTATTTTAGGGGATAAAGTGATCTTTTTGCATAAAAGGTGAGTCTATGTGTATAATCAAGCATGATTTGCATCATATATCATATAAAAAGTTATTTGGAATGATAAACTAGCACTTGATATCCTAAAATACTTACAATGCATTTTTACCTCGAAATAAGCCCCTCGAAACAACTTAAATCGACTTAAACTTTGACTGGCTATAAAATGAAACCTAAAAAGCCAATTGAACCCCCACTTGTCCCAATCATCTAGTTTTCCCTCAGCTTTAAAATGGTACCTCATGGGCCACTTGAATCCATTGATAGCATAGCTAACCAGAAACTACTCAAAAATCCCAAAACGGACCCGTAACGGCGAGTGCCAATTGTGGCAACACAATTGGGCCCCGCCGACCATTTTTTTCACTTGACCTAAACTTGTTCTATTATTCATTATGGATATATATTGGATTGTTCCACAGCTATATGAGTTAAATTTATGCTATATTTATTGTTCTATAGAGACACACCCATATGGTGTTATAATAGGGCTACCTCGATGGTGTAGCAGGTAATTCTATCAACCGTGTGCACACTAGTATTCATTGGACCCTTGCTAGGGAGGGGTGTCATATTCTCTAGCCATAAGGAGTGATCTCCCTTACATACATTGGATTATGCATGATTGTGCTATTTCAGTGCGATTGCACTTTTCATTGGACCGAATCCTGTTATATCATGTGAAAGTTGACTCATACACTGGATATTTATATGAAAACCTGTTTCACCATTTATTTGTCAACTTATATTATTCTACAGGTCATTTGTGAGCGATCATGGTATTATGAACATTTACTACATTTATATATATATATAGATTCATTGAGTATTTTTATACTCACCCCCGTAGTTGTCATTATTTTTCAGGGCCGCAGTGAGACTCAAATTCCATTGGCATTATCTATCCTTGCATTAGAATTTTGCTACTTATATCATGTAATACTTGAGTCTTAATCAGTATATGTAAATATTTGTATATTATTAGAGATTCTTTGTTACTGTAACTTAAATAGGGACATCTATGTATGTGCTTGTATTTCTTTTAGCTATACATATAAATATGCTATGGATGTATATTGTTTGATATATACAATGTGTTGAGTTGATATTGGAGGTTGAGATGGATGTTGATGATAAATTGATATTGGGAGTGTTGTTTGCATTTTCTACAGCGGAATATAGTCATATATTAAATGAGATACTGTCGAAATTTCAGTAGAAATATTAAACTATACTTGAGTTGATTATATGAATTGCTTGCCATATCATACAAATAATTGGGTTCTTCATGGTACTGGTAGCTTAGGCAATACCTGTCCCCTAGGACCCTCGCGACTCCTAGGTTGGGTCATGACAAAGGTGGTATCAGAGCTAAAGGTTTCCTATAACCTGTAGTGTTGGCATATTAGTAGCAATAGAAGTACTATGGAATCTAGGATTATCTTATATCGTCAAAATAATAGTCTTCTTCATTGTTTGAAATTTTGCATACTTATGATATAAACATTCTTTTACATGCTGGATTGCTTTATTTTTGATTTATAATAGTGTGCTAAGATGTCAGAAAGGGCAAATAGGCATGCTAGACCTATTGATGAGGGTGAGTTCCATAGATCTAGTGAGGAAGCAAAGGTTGCTTCTAATACATCTGTTCCTATATGGAGGACTCATTCTGAACCACCCCGGTCACGGAGACGTACTGAGTCTGATCAGATGGGTAATGCACCTTGGAGACAAGAGATGCAGGAAATGAGACAGGAAATTTTACATACTATTCAGACTCACTTGGCAGCATAGCTTGCAGTAATACAACAGCCACCTCCACCTCCAGTATAGTCAATGGTATAGCCTAAGATGCCACTAGCACCCCAGAGGGAACCAGCAGTATTACAGGGAGACCGGTCATGCAAAATTATCCCAGAGGGTGGTGTAACTATTGGGGAGTTCATGAGACTGTGATTACCTACTTTTGCAGGGGAGTATGGTATTGACCCCAGTGATTTTATTGATAGGGTTGATAGGATGGTTCAAACGCTACCTTGTTGTGATGTCAGGATTATAGAGTTGGTGGGATTATTACTGGAGGTAGATGCTGCTACTTAGTTTAGAGAGCATATTGAAGATAATATTCACAGTGATGTTCCTATGACTTGGGGAGAGTTTAAACAAAGGATGATGGATGATTTTTTGACAGAGGGCTTACGAGAAAGCAACATTGTGAAGTTTAAGAAGTTGCAACAGGGGAACCTCTCTGTTTTAGAGTATGCCAGAGAATTTAGAAAGTTGAGTAAGTATGCTAGGAACATTGCTCCTACAGAAGAAGATTTGATTAGACAGTTCAGGAGAGGGTTATATGCATCTCTGCATAACATCTTATTAGCTATGGAGTTTACTTCTCTTAGTCGTGCTATTGATAAAGCAGCCCATATGAAGGCTAAATATAAGGAGGAAAGATTCGATAGGGAATAGAGGAAGAAAGGAAGAGGAGGAGAGTATCATAGACCTAGAGAGGGGACATCCCAGACTTTTGAACCTATACCTCCTCTCAGGCCAGTGCAGTCTTTACCACCTCCCAGTTATAGACAGGATGTTGGTAGAGGTACTAGTATGAGGCCTCTTATTCCTAGTTACTTTTGAGGCCCTAGTAGACTAGTTCAGATGATGTCAACAGTGCCCGTATATGCTTTTTACGGGAGGAGACATTCAGGGGCATGTCATATTAGGTCAAGGGCATGCCTTAGATGTGGACAGATTGGGCATTTTTATAGAGATTGCCCTTTGCCCAGAGTTTCACAGCCTTCAGAGGTAGGATCATCTCAACGATCAGTAGAGATGGGTAGAGGGAGTGCAGGCAGAGGTAGACCAGCGGGGCAGAGTCCATCAGCAGGACAGTCAGCAACTGGTAGGGGGCAGAGGCATGTTTTTACAGTTACCCAACAGTAGGCCCAAGGATCTCATGAGATAGTTATAGGTATGATTTCTGTACGTAATATAGTGGCTTATGTGTTGTTTGATTCGAGTGCAACCCATTCTTTTGTGTCACCTGTTTTTGAAATGAGATTGGAGTTGGGTAGAAAACCTTTACATGTTCCTTTAGAGATAGCCACACTGATGGGAGATAAGATTATTGTAGGGTACAAGAATGATATTTTTGATATAAGAATTTGTGATAGATCTTTGCCTGTGGAATTGATTGATTTACCTGTATTAGAGTTTGATGTTATCCTTGGTATAGATTGGTTGACTGTTCATAAAGTTTCAATTGATTGTGCAATGCAAAGGATAAAGTTTTGACCCGATGGATAGGAAAAATTCATTTTTCAGGGGGAGGCTAACAACCATATATTGGGGTTAGTATATGCAATATAAGCAGAGAGGATGATGAAAAAGGGATGTATTGCTTATTTAGCATCGGTGGTTAACATTATAGGGGTATCTAAAGAATTAGAGTAGATTCCAGTGGTAATAGAGTTTTCTGATGTATTTCCAAATGATCTTCTAGGATTGCCACCAGAGAGGGAGATTGAGTTTGAGATTAAGGTATATCCTGGTACTGATCCTATATCCATTCCACTGTATTGGATGGCACCACCAGAGTTAAAGGAGTTGAAAAAGCAGTTACAAGAATTGTGCGACAAAAGCTTTATTCGGCCCAACAGTTCACTTTGGGGAGCACCAATATTGTTTGTAAAGAAGAAGGACATGTTACTGTGGATATGTATTGATTACTAGCAATTGAACAAGGTGACAGTAAAGAATAAGTATCCTTTACCTAGGATTGATGACTTGTTTGATCAATTACAAGGGGCTTGTTTCTTCTTCAAAATAGATTTGAGGTCAGGGTACCATCAATTGCAGATTAAATGTGAGCACATTCTAAAGACAGCTTTCAGAACTTGGTATAGGCACTATGAGTTTTTAGTGCTACCATTTGGGTTGACAAATGCTCCAACAGCATTCATGGATATGATGAATCGGGTGTTTAGGCCATTTTTGGATAAATTTATAATTGTCTTCATTGATGATATCTTGGTGAACTTTAGAAGTAGAAATGAACATGAGGAGCATCTCAGAGTCACATTGCAAATGTTGCGGGATCATTAGTTGTATGCAAAGTTCTCAAAATGTGAGTTCTGGTTGATGGAGGTAGTATTTCTGGGGCATGTTGTTAGCAAACATGGTATAAAGGTAGATCCACAGAAAGTTGAAGCAGTTGCTAATTGGCCACGTCCCACTACAGTTACTGAGATACTGAGTTTTCTTAGTATGGCAGGGTATTATCGCAGGTTTGTTAAAGACTTTTTTAGAATAGCTGCACCAATGACAAAGTTGACTCAGAAACATGTGAAGTTTCAGTAGAGTGATGAGTGTGAAAAGAGTTTCCAAACTCTTAAGACCTGTTTGACCACTGCACCAGTGTTAACTCTTCCTTCCGAGGCAAGCAGTTTTGCTATATACTGTGATGCTTTGAGGATCGGTTCGGGTAGTGTTTTGATGCAGGACAGGAAGGTAATTGCTTATGCTTCTCGCCAGTTGAAGAAACATGAGGTAAATTACCCCACATATGATT
This sequence comes from Aleurites moluccanus, assembly GCA_948193065.1. Taxonomy (NCBI): domain Eukaryota; kingdom Viridiplantae; phylum Streptophyta; class Magnoliopsida; order Malpighiales; family Euphorbiaceae; genus Aleurites; species Aleurites moluccanus. The sequence goes on along the minus strand of CANXYC012342692.1, from coordinate 7,009 downwards.
TGAAAATAGTAGCAGTAATCTTTGCTTTAAAGATATGGAGACATTATTTGTATGGGGTGAGATGTAAAATTTACACTGATCATAAGAGTTTACAATACATCTTGCAGCAAAAAGAATTGAATTTGAGGCACAGGAGATGGGTCGAGTTGCTAAAGGATTATGATTGCCAGATTTTATACATCCTGGAAAAGCAAATGTGGTGGCAGATGCTCTTAGTAGGAAGTCAATGGGAACTTTATCATATGTTACTGCTTCATAAAGACCCTTGGTACGAGAATTGCTGGAATTAATGGCTAAAGGTTTAACTTTAGATTTGGAATCACAGGGGCAAGAGACAGTGTTGATAGCATAGTTCCAGGTGAGATCATTATTTATGGATGAGATAAAGAGTTCCTAGAATGAAGATCCATACTATGTTAAGATCAGAGACTTGGTTCAAGATGGTAAAGCTCCTGATTTTTCTGTTGAGGGAGATGTGTTAAAATGTAAAGGGCGATTATGTGTTCCAAATGTTAAGGGGTACAAAGAATAAATTATGAAGGAAATTCACTATTCTCCTTACACAGTTCATCCGGGGGTAACAAAGATGTATCATGACTTGAAGGAATATTATTGGTGGCCAAACGTGAAGGGTGATGTTGCAAGGTTTGTCTCCAAGTGCTTAGCCTGTCAACAAGTGAAATTTGAGTATCAAAAACCCTCGGGTTTGCTTTAAGAGATCCAACTGCCAAAGTGGAAATGGGAACAAGTAACTATGGATTTTGTGGTGGGATTGTTAAGATCACAGAAGGGGTATGATTCAGGATGGGTGATTATGGATAGATTGACCAAGTCAGCTCACTTCTTAGAGGTAAATACAACTTATACAGCTGCACAGTATGCACAACTTTATGTGGACAAAATTGTACAGTTACATGGTGTTCCATCAATGATTATATCTGATAGAGGTACTCAGTTCACTTCTAGGTTTTGGCAGAAGTTCCAAGAAGTTTTGGGTACTATATTACATTTCAGCATAGCATTTCATCCTCAGACAGATGGACAGTCAGAAAGAACTATTCAGACATTAGAGGACATGTTGAGGTTGTGTGTGTTGGATTTAAAAGGTAGTTGGGACCGTTTCCTACCACTGATAGAGTTTGCCTACAATAATAGCTACCATTCTACCATTGGGATGGCACCATATGAGGCTTTGTATGGCAGGAAATACAGATCGCCTATATGTTGGGTAGAACCAGGTGAAAAGTAGTTATAGGGACCAGATTTGATAAGAGAAATAATGGAGAAGGTTCCTATTATACAGGAAAGGATAAAGACTACTTTTAGTAGGACAAAGAGTTATGTGAATCCAAATGGGAAAGATGTACAGTTTACAGTGGGTGACCATATATTTCTGAAGATCTCTCCCATGAAAGGAGTGATAAGATTTGGAAAGAAAGGCAAGTTGTCACGAAGGTATATTGGATCCTTTGAGATTTTGGATCGGGTTGGTAATGTATCATACAGACTAGCACTTCCACCTAATATGAGTCACGTACATCTGGTGTTCCACATTTCTATGCTATGGAAGTATGTTCCAGATCCATGGGCCACTTAGGGCTTTTGAGTGGTATTTTGATGGATAAAGTGATCTTTTTGCATAAAAGGTGAGTATATATATATAATCATGTATGATTTGCATCATATATCTTATAAAAAGTCATTTGGAATGACAAACAATCACTTGATATCCTAAAATACCTACAGTGCATTTTTACCTCGAAATAAGCCTACTAAAACGACTTAAATCGACCTAAATTTTGACTGTCTATAAAATGAAACCTAAAAAGCCAATTGAACCCCCACTTGGCCCAATCATCTAGTTTTTCCCTAAGCTTTAAAATGGTACCTCATGGGCCACTTGAATCCATTGATAGCATAGCTAACCAGAAACTACTTAAAAATCCCAAAACGGACCCGTAACAGCGAGTGCCAATTGCGGCAACGCAATTGGGCCCCGCCGACCATTTTTTTCACTTGACCCAAACTTGTTCTATTATTCATTATGGATATATATTGGATTGTTCCACAGCTATATGAGTTAAATTTATGCTATATTTATTATTCTATAGAGACACACCCATATGGTGTTATAACAGGGGTACCTCGATAGTGTTACGGGTAATTTCATCGACCGTGTGCACACTGATATTCATTGGACCCTTGCTAGCGAGGGGTATCATATTCTCTAGCCGTAAGGAGTGATCTTCCTTACATACATTGGATTAAGCACGATTGTGCTATTTCAATACGATTGCACTTTTCATTAGACCCAATCTTGTTATATCATATGAGAGTTGACTCATACACTAAATATTTATATGGAAACCTGTTTCACCCTTTATTTGTCAACTTATATTATTCTATTATTCTACAGGTCATTTGTGAGCGATCATGGTATCATGAACATTTACTTCATTTATATATATATAGATTCACTGAGTATTTTTATACTCACCCTCGTAGTTGTCATTATTTTTCAGGGCCGCAGTGAGACTCAAATTTCATTGGCTCTGTCTATCCTCGCCTTGGAATTTTGCTACTTATATCATGTAATACTCGAGTCTTAATCAGTATATGTAAATTTTTGTATATTATTAGAGATTCCATGGTACTGTAACTTAAATAGGGACATCTATGTATGTGGTTGTATTTCTTTTAGTTATACATATAAACTATGATATGGATGTATATAATTTGATATATACATATGTGTTGAGTTGATATTGGAGGTTGACATGGATGTTGATGATAAATTGATATTGGGAGTATTGTTTGCATTTTCTACAGTGGAATATAGTCATATATTAAAGGAGATCCTGTCAAAATTTTAGTAGAAATATTAAGCTATACTTGAGTTGATTATATGAATTGCTTGCCATATCATACAGATAATTGGATTTTTCGTGGTACTGGTAGCTTAGGCAATACCTGTACCCTAGGACCGTCGCGGCTCACAGGTTAGGTCGTGACATTAAATGCACCAGAGTGAAGAAACCAATGAGATAAGCTATTTCCTTTACCTGATAAACCAACCACAGAGAAAGCTGAGGAAATAACACCTGATAAAGTAGATTGTAGAGTAATTTGGATCATTTATTGATAACATCTTTAGTGAGGTTAGAACTGGAATCACCTGAATTTTGTTCTTTACCCAAATTGGAAGTAAAAATGCAGATTGACTTTGCTTATTCCTTTGTAGAACATGACACTCAATAATCACATGTCCCTTCTTCTTACAATAGTTACATATATTCCGCTTCTTGCAATGAGATTTTATATGTCCGATGGCATTGCAAAACCGACATTGAATTTTGCTTTGATCTCCATGCATATGTTTCATTGGGGACTTGCCATGAGAAGCCAAAAAAATAGTATATGTAGAGTTAATTTTTGCATCCAAAGTAGCTTGAGTTCATAGACGAGTTTCTTCCCTAAGAAGGTCACCCAAAATTGAATTAATATTTGTAAGTCTATGATTAATGGTACTCGCCCCGATATTTTCAAATTCAGGTATGAGCTTCATAAGAAATTAAAGCACTATACTTCTATCTCGTTCTTTTTGTAGTGCTTGATAAGCAGAATTATCAACTAGACTTACATACACCATATATATTTCTATCCATAATCCCAATAATTCAGAGTAGAAGGTTTTGATATCCCTATCATTTTGATTGACCTTAGTAATGGCATATTCAATTTCAAATATTCTAGCCTAATTTGCTTGAGAATAAATTTTCTTCAAATGATCCCAAATGGCATATGCAGTATTAAAGGGACGTAAACTTAAAGCAATATCTTTTTCAATAGAATTCAAAATCCAAGTAATAATTCTAGCATTATTTGCTCTCCATTTAGCTTTTCCTTTATCATCATCTATTGGTTCTTTTATGGACCCATTCAAAATATCAGACAATTATTTCCCTTAATAAAAACCCAAAAATGGAACTCCCAAAGTGGGTTGTTCCCATTAAATTTAATAAATATAGTGTCAGATTTTTCACAATCCATAATTCTGAAATAAGAAAAGAATAGATCACACCTAGAGCAATGAAAGATATAAAAAAATAAGAGTTGTTGGAATCAGATACAATGAGACAAATTTGAGAAGAAGCAATATGCTTGACGTATTGGAACAAAGGCAGTCATAACTATCTATTCTAAAGGCACAACGATTAAAATAAGAAGAGCTCTAATACCATGATATTTTTTGAGAAACCAATTTTATTAAGAGACTAAATGTTTCAAAGAACTATCCTGATACATTATTAAATGATCCTATATTACATAACTTGAGGCAACGATCAATTATGTACAAGAGAACAATATTTGATTATAGAGAATATTACCATGCTAAAATTAGGCTATGATTTACTCCATCTTGTTAGGGATAGATGGCACATATAAAGCCTAAAAGAAGGGCACCTATTACTGCTAAATATTACTATTTATAGTAACGATTAAATAATTTGATATCTTAAAAGTCAAACCTGCATAAATCACTTCTAAACCAACCTTATTCTCACTTCAATAATTATTTTTACAATTCTCCAATTTTCAATATCACATACACATTATTATCAAGCATTCAAATTATAATAATTATTATATTCACATTGCTATATATAATCTTTTATATACAAAACACATATAATTAATATGAGTTTTATTATAATTCACAACTTATTATACATTAATCATATGAACATACTACTCTAAACCTTTAACCATGGAGAGTATAGAGTATCCAAAATAGACTCCAAATAAAGAATATTTTTAATGTGATGGGTTCCAATTTGGGATCATTTTTCCCTTCCTAGTTGGGATTCACATGAATTATTGTGCACAATATTGATATATTTTAACCTCTTACCCCATTGGTTGGACATTTCATCTCATAAAATCATATAAAGTTTTAATTCACATTAAATTCAACAAAATAAAGATTCAAATTGGGCAACACTTATGTCATATTCAATTTGGTCACATAATTAAAAAGGATCAAGTATTTAAAATCATTTCAAAAAACATGTAACCAAGTTGAGGATTTAAGGCTATGTAGTAAGATAGGGTTCGACCACATTATGAAAAACGTCAAAAATAACATCTCTAAGTATTTATTCAAGAATTCATCAAGGAATCAAAGTAAGACATTTAGCCACTCAATGAAAATCATATATTCATTTTTGGCAAATTATGGAAAATGAACCTCAGATCCCATATAACACATAGTCTTAAGAAATAAACCTTATTTGAATTAATTTCTTTATATTTCTATTTTTAGAGTTTATAGCCTTAAAACTTAACCCATAGTTCATACATGTTCATTCACTCACTACTTCACACACCATCTCTCTCTCTTTGAGAAGCCCTAACTACCTCTCTTACCTATCTCTTCGAGTAATTAACTAATCTTTAAAAAATTAGTTAATTAAAATTAATTAAAATAAGTTAAAAATAGTTAGACTTAATTAAGTTTCTTTGATTTTCCCAATTAACATAATAAAAAGATTTAATTTTCTTTGAATTCATATTGATTTTCTTAATTCTCATTGAATTAAGGAATATAGAGTAAGAATTTGGCTTCTAGAACTTCAAATTAATTCTTTTTGAATTTATTTAATTTCTTAAACTGAATTTGATTCCAAAGTAAAACTCTGATCAGGTAAAACCTTCCGACTGCCTCTATCAAAGGTATAAATCCCTCAATCCAAATCCATCCAATTTAGGGCATTCTAAATTGCTCATTCCTCTAAACTTCATCTTGAAATATGCTTGAAGTCTAAAACTCTTTCCCTAACCAAAAACCCCTTCACAAGAAATAGGAGTGAGCAAAAAATCGAGAAAATAAAAAATTGAACCAAATCGAATATAGTTTATTCAGTTTGGTTTAATTTGGTTAGTTTTTTAAAAATTTTGGCCAGTTTGGTTTGGTTCAGTTTTCTTCAAAAGAAACCAAAATAACTAAATCGACGGAAATATATATATATATATATACACTTCAGGTTTCTAAAGTCCAATCTTTTGGTAGGGTAATGTCTTTCCATTGAATTGTTCTTGGAATGACAGTGTTGGCTTTTGAAAGGTTAGTTTGAAGCAAAATGGTTTCTCTTTTTAGTGAGTATTGAATGTGTTTTGAGGTAAAAGTAGAAATCATTGTCGTGTAATGAATTTTGAAAATTAATGCTATTGGAATGGATCCAACAAACATTTTATAGTTATGAGTTTTAATTTGAATAACTATACTCTTTAAAATGTTTTTATCATTTAAAGAGACAGTTATGTTTGGATAACAACTAAAATTGATTAGTCATTTGTTAAGGCTGGACTCTACAGTTTCTAACAAATTATAAGTAAAGTTGGTAAAGCTAGCATCTTTTAGGACTGCTAAGATTAAGGCATCTAATCCTTCTCTATTTTCTAACCCTAAATATGGAGCTGTAATCCTAGGTACAGGATTCTGCCATGTCAGTCTACTGATTTGAGGAATTTCTTCCTGATCGAAAGCTTTTTCATCAGAAGTCACTTGGTTTTGTTCTATAGCACTAACATTTCTAGATTGGGATTAAAGAGTTTCAGGTGCTATATGTCTAGAGGATTCAGAGGTAGTTTGAGAAGTAGAGGATGTTGGATTTGTGCCCTAAAGAACAATCATTAGATGATTGTTTTTGGTACATTTTATATCATGATTTATATATATGTCTTTCATTATTATGATTATTTGAATAACTGTGTAATATAAATTATTATAATAATGTCCCTAGAATAAGATATTCTAAAATCATCTCTAGTCAAGTATTATTGTAAAATGGGATATCAATAATACGTCGAGACTAGTATAGGCAAATGCAATTAAAGAAGTAAGGTTTGAATAAAGTATAATGGCATAAAAGGTTGAAATGTGTAAGTTTAAATGTGGAAAGATTGAATGGTATAAGTGATTTGAAAGCATACTTGAAAATTGGTGTAT
>CANXYC012342403.1:0-11777 GCA_948193065.1 Aleurites moluccanus | reverse complement strand
AATTTATTCTATTTTATCTACCCTCAATTCATTTCCCAACTAATTAATTCACAATAATTTACACATAGTACACACACTTTAAACCATATAATACAATATTTATCAATCACAGATAATTACATCAAGTAAATCTTGTAACATATAAGGCAATCAATAACACATAAACACATGGAATAGTTCATAAAACACATAAGGCAACAATTCATGCAAATACCCCTAACTCCCCCTAGGTTTAAGGCACTAGGATTTAGGTTTCCAACTAAAGTCCAAGGTTTTAGGGTTAGGGTTTCACTAAGGATATTACAAAAATATAATTAAGTATTGGAATAATAAAATCTAATTAAATATTAGAATGTGAAAAAGGTGGGTAGTTATCGAAGTGCTATACATGTTTGTTGAATTGTGAAGTTGAGGTTATAAGGGTAGTGAATATTGGGACTGTGATTTCTTAAGCAGATTGTGTGTGTTATTGCTAATTGTTGAAGAGAGGGACTTGCTCCTGGATATTAAGTTAGGATTACAGAGGAAATGTTGTCTTAATTAAAAGTCAATGGATATAAGTTTAAGTAATAAAAGAGTTTTACGAGTATCGGTAGCTTAGACGTATCCTACATCCTAGGACCGAAGCATCCTTGAAGGTGGGCTATTACAAAGTTGGTATCAGAACTAAAGGTTAGAACTTAGTATGAATTGTCTTAAGGTAATAGGTATATCATTGAGCATAGGATCCCATTTCGTCATTTGCAGTAATTCATTGTATGTTTGTTCTGCATTGTCCGTTAATATAGATTATTCTATAATTCTTCAAGTTATTATATGATTTAGAGGAAATAGCTAAAGTAATTAATTATAGTAATAAGAAAGGTTGTGAGAAAGATTAAAGTGAAATGAAAGAAAAATGGAAGTAGTAGTGATTATAAAAATGTGAATATTGGCTAGAGTAAGAATAAATATTGAAAAGTGAATAAGAAAAGATAGTAAATTAAAGAAGTGAAATAGGATATGATTGTTGACTATAGACTTAATGGTATAGAAATTAATAGAAGCAAAGGCTTAATGTGATTTGTTAATAAAACCTAAGAGAAATAGTTAGAAATTGATAAGTAAGATAGGTAATAAATATATTAGTATTTACGAAGGTGTAGAAAATTATGAGAATAATTAATAGTAATACTAAGGGAATATTGTTATTATCATTGATTGGAATATAAGTTATGAAAGACATGGATGAAGAATAAGTAAAGTAGTTAAAGATAGTGTAAAAAAGTAATTTCGGTTTATTATGGTATGGCTTAATGGTAATTGATTCCAAATAATGAGTATTTGAAGTTGTTAATGTAAAATTTATTAGAAGTTAAAGGATATAAGTGATATTTGGCTTAAAAAAAATTAAGATGTGACATCATGAAGTATAGGATGATGGGATTAAGTAAGATAAGAAATTACTGAAAAATCGAGAGTTTATATAGACGTTAATAAGTAATTATAGAGGTTTAACATATTAAACGTATAAGAATAGAATTATAAGTAATAATTGTTAATAAGTAATAGCAACTTGAAATTTTTAAAGATTTAGTTATTAGGAGCAAACTAAAGGAGTGTAGTGAATAAGTAAAATGAGAAGTTGATTTTGAATGGTTATTGAATATATATAATGATAATGAATGATATGAAAATAAATGGAAATCAAGGATTAGTTTAAGGATGATAATAAGTGATGAATAAGTATTGAAGATTAATATATTGGAAATTTAAGAATAAAATTATAAATGAGAAATGATTTTAAAGGTTAGGAAGAGAGGTTATTAAGGAATATAATGATTAAGTAAAAATGAGAATTGGAACATGGATGTCTATTGATTATGAAATAATAATGAGTAAGGAAATAAATAGAAATGAAGGATTAGAGTGACAATGCTAAGTAATAAGTAGTTATTAAGATAACGAATATAAGTAATATAATTGTGATTAATGGTTATTAATTGATTAATAAGGACTACATGAATTTGATTTCTAAGAATTTGTGAATCATATTATAGTAACGAGCAATATGGCAATGATAGAAACAGAGTAGTAGTATAAAGGATGTTATCGGATAATGTGGAAAAATTGATTGGACGAAAATTTGAGGATTATTCAAAGTATGTACATTTGTAGGTAAATTGTGAATGAAAAAAAAATTCGAGTATAAATTTTATTAAAGAGTAGAGTGTAATACTCAAAAAATAAAATCATTAAATCTTTGAACTGAAATTGAGTTAGGGGACTAGGTTTTTTATTTTAAATAACTCTTATTTTGGCTTTTCATTTAATAATCGATTTAAGAAAAAATGATTTCATGAACATGTTATAAGATGGCATTTTAATTTGAATGAAGCATAATAATTTATAATATTCATACTGTAAATAATAAAGTAATAAAATAAAATAATTAAATTAAATTACAATCAAAACCCAAAAAGAATAAGAGATGTCAACTTTAACCCTTATGAGCTCTAAGTTGACACACATTCCCCAAAATAACATCAAATATAAAATAGATTAAGAAAAAAATATGTTTTTGGTATTTTTAGATTTGAAATTATGAAATAGCTTGTTTGCGTATCATTTTGAATGTGAATCAAAACTTACGTAGTTCTTCCATTTTTCAAATGGGTTAGGTTTTATTTTAAACAAAGTCTGATTTTACCTCTTCCACTTTATCATATTTTGGTTTTTTAATTAATATTTTACCAATTTAAAGAAAGGTAGAAGAATAGAGATCAATTGATTTTTGAGTTTAGAATACGATACCTTGCTTCGCAACTTGGGCGAAAGGCATCTTAGAATTCTTTTGGATCAAGGTTCTACTTTTATTTAGGGTAATTAAATCAGTCCAAAAGTTAAATTATTATCCAATTTTAATTACCAAATTGAATTAATTAGTCAAATTAATTAAAAGTGATACTAAATTGACTCAAAAAGAGATCAATTTAGGTTTTCTATTCCTCCAACTCAAAGAAAGTTCAAGAAATTGATTCGAAATCAAAGAAAATTGAACCGCTTATGATAAAAAAAAAAAAAAAAAAAAAAAAAAGTTGAATAAAGGGAGAAAATGGAGAGCTAACTAATAAAAACTCTACTTAGCTGTTATGGAGTCTCTTTTGGAGTGTATGAAGGCTTATATTTTTATAGGGAAAAGGCTGGGATCAGTATCACGACCCACTTTTGGGCCGCGACGGTCCTACAGCATGGGTAGACCTAAGGTCACCGAAAACCCGTAGAACCCATAAATAATCCATTTATCAATCATTTAATCAATATTAGCTCATTCATCAATGCTTAAATCCCATTTATTACTTATAAATTTTTACATAAATTTTGTCAGAGTTTCCTTTATAATCTTAACCTTATTCCCGACCCAAAATAGGGTCTTTCAAAAATTACACAGCCTGCACTAAAAATTATTTTTTTGCAGTCCCAATAGTTTGCCTTCCTTATATCCTCAACTTTACAGTTTCACAGACAAACATAGCACTTATAAATCTCTTTTAAAATATATATAAATATTATTTTAGCATTTTCAGTATCATTGTCTCTATCACTTCACTATCATTATCATTATCAATCATTAAGCATTACACATTATAATTTTTAATGCCACTGAATTATCAATTATTTTAATGTTCATACATCATTATACTACTGAATCATCTAATTATACACATTACCATGGAGCTCTAAGAGTTGACACTCATAACCTTTAGAGAATAAAATTCTACTTTGATGTACTTGACATCCCAAGTCGAAAAAAAAATTAACTTGGAATTAGCTTGCTCTATCTCATCCCTAGAAAAATTATAAACCACTATTTTGGTGAGTATAAAATACTCAGTAAGCATGTATACGTCATTAAATATGAGATATAAACATATAATAATAAAAATAATCAATGGTAGTCAAGTGTCAATAAATATGATGAAGAATATCAGTATATTCAATTTATATGTCAAGGTTAATTAATTTACACACCGAATGTCTTTGGAAGTTTGGAACAGGTAACAATCAAATTGATGATAGAATGGCTATCAATGGTAAGCAATAAGATATAAGCTTGGAATCATTGAACAAATAAGTAATACTCGTATCATGTAGATAAGACAGATAAAGGGCCAGAATAGTAGGGACTATATGTAAACATACAGTTAATCTCATATCAGTATCAGTAAGCATAAAACTGATAAGATCTTATGGCTAGAATCAATAACCCTTCCCAGCTAGGGCATCAGTAAACAATGTGCACATTGCCGACAATATGTACCCACTACCCTGTCGGAGAGGCAGCTCTGTCAAATCCACATGTAAAATAGGTCAATGGAAATCAATAACAATATCAAGTATTCATTCATTAGGAACATTACAGTACACTGGCTTTCGATTGATACAAATGGATTTACTTGTCAATCAATGTCAATACATTTCATGAATCATGTATTGGTTTCTTTTCTTGATACAAAGGTAACAATTAATAATAAATATCATGGAATGTGGCTAAACATTTGGTGTGCATACTTTTAGGAGCAATTCAGGTACATAGTCAATCAAGTGCAATAGGCATTTCAATATCAATAACAATCAATGGATTTGGTGATTTCAATTATAAGAATGATCAAAAGATGATCAATAATAGCAAAGTGGCACTTAACCAAGAAAAAAATATGTTAATTGGTTTAACAAATCAAAACATGGGTATGTATGATGATGTATACATTACTCACCTTAGCTTATAACTTGTACATTTCCTTTTTTCTTTATCCTTGATTCTTTGCTTTATCTCTTATGGTACCCATCACGTCTCTTATTCATTTTGGTTCCTAATTAAACTTCACATATAAGGTTCTAACATATCCAAATTTCATATTAAACTCATTACTATACAATTTATGGTGTTAATTTTAACTTAGGCCTATAACCAGCCCTACAACCCTGCATTCTACCTGCAATCCTATTCTGGCAGATTCTGCTCTTTTGCTAATAACTCAATCAATACTTAACCAATTACTATAATTACTTTTCCTATTGAAAATAGACACATAAAATATAACATATCCAAATTTTAGAATTTTTGGATCACTGAACAATTATTAGTGAATTTCCAAAATTAAACTACTGCCCTGAAATTCTTCTCCGAATAGACCCTGTTTCCATGCCTATAATTAATTGTGTACTCATCCAATTATAATACCATTTTATAGTAATTTATATAACACATAAATTAACATCTTTCATGTTTAACACTTTCTCTCATTCAAACTTTAAGGTCCTCATATTAATAGAATTTTGTAACCTATGTTCTGTTAAATAGTCATTCCAGACAGTTTACACTTATGACCTAATATCTCATAAACCAAATCCAAGTGAAAAACCCTTTTACAAGAATATAGATAAGATATAAATAAACATCTTTCATGTGAATACTTCTTCTAATTTTGTCTCTATCATTATATACAATAAAAACACAGTAGCATTTTTTCATAACCCTAATTCTAGGTCAGTCACAGTTTTTACCCAATAACTCTTTCCTCACTTCGAATTTTTCAAATTTCTTTTACAGAAATCTAATTAACATGCTTATCTACAACTTTCATGTTTTAACCATCTTCAAATTCAATCATTAAAATTTTGGAATATTAGCCAAAAATTACTTCCTTAAAACAGATTTCAGAAACTATATAAACCTTAACTCATTCTTTACATTTTTAACTTAATCACTTCAATTATTTGCCAAATCAAACATTAGAACTCTTAAATATAATTAAAAATGATAAGTTTAGAATCATTGTCTCAAATCAAAATACTTGAATCCCACTTCCTTTTGCTCCACTAAAAGCTTTAACACAATTTTTCTAACATATTTTCTTCATAAAGTTTCTTCCTTCTTCAATTTCCTATCTATTTTTGGTTGATTCTTTGGAAAGGTTGGAAAACTTATTTCTATGGTATTTTCCTTTTATGTGATTCGGCCACCACCTTCCCATTTCCTATTTTCATTCTCTTCTTATATGTACAAAGCCAAACTAAAATAAAAATGAAGACAAGAAATAGAATTTTCTAGAATTTTGGTAATTTGCCACTTATTTAATTAATTAATAAATCAATTAATCATTTTTTTTATCAAAAATATCATCTCTTCTATATTATGGCCGGCCACCTTACTTATTTCTAGAATAGGTGGGTCCTATAACTTTGTTTAATTGCACTTTTAGCCTAAAATTTTCCTTATTTGTATTTTTGACCCTAAAACTTTCTGTAATTTATTTTGTCTATTCTGTTTAGATTCAACCTCAAGTGTGGGGAGTGAAATACCTTATTTTAAGTTGTTATATCCTTTAAAAATAGTGTTGGGTCATTTCTGAATGCCAAACAGTGGATTTCTAAACCCCAAAGTTGCCTTTAGTTATAATTTTGCCATTACTCTTATTTTTAGTATTCCAAAATATTTTTCAACTCTTTCTTTTCACCATAATTTTACATAAAATTAACCTATTTAATCCCCCTAAGATTGGGTAAAAAATTCTTAAATTAGCTGGACTGCTATTTTTCCGGCAGTGTTCTCGACACCGACGATTTCCAGAAAAGTATCTCATTTGCATTCCAACTGTGTCTCTAAAATTATTTGTAATCATTTCAATGATTTCAAAATATAAACTTAAAACTAGATCATGCATTCAAGATAAGATCTCCTAGGGTATTACAATCAAGTTGGACGAAAAGACAATGTGGAATTTAGAAAACCTGGCGGGCCCTTGGCGACACTAGGTGTGACATCCTAATTTTAGAACATGACAGTCTTAGGATGTAAGAACAGCATAAGGCTACTGACACTCATAGAACTCTTTTATAACCTGTAAACATCACCTGCTATAACATATTTATATCCTTATAATCAATCTATCTGTTATCATCTGTGATCATAACTGATCTCAACACATGTCATATATATATTAAATATTAGTAACTAATAACATTACATACCATACTAAGTATAGTCATCCTAATAATTTATATATCCATGGAGCATCTAAAATATATACAAGGAATATATACAAGTTCAATATTTACATTATTTTAACACAGTTGGATCCACTAATTAAGAAATCTTAGAACAGCTCTACTCCTGACCTGAAAAGATAAAACCACTAAAAAGGTGAGTATTTTCATACTCTGTGAGTCGATATATATATTATCACACATTAAGCTTGGTAGGAAACAACAAATAAACAGTATTAACAATTGACTCATGGATAGAAAAATAGTTTATAGACATCAAATATAGATGTATAGGTACTAGGAGAAATAATAATCATGTATATATAACTGATACTAGGACATGAAACGCATATCATTATTAATATAACATGTAAATAACATAAGGTGGATCATACCCTATGGCCAGGACCATAACCCTTCCCAGCTAGGGTATCACTGAAATTTCATTGTGCATAATGCTGATAGTAATTACCCACTACCCCATCAGTAAGGTAGCTCTGTCATACAAACATTAGAATAGGTTAAAGATAGCAAATAATATATCAAATTGGCAATAAAATCAACAAGGTTCAGTTTCTATAACTCTAGCTCAATTGAGCTATTTAGGCAAGTAAACACATATAGGATCATTATTCTTAACAAAGGAATATTATAGTATAGGAAAAATGCCACAAAAGTCCTTTAGGATACAAGTTCAAAATATGTCAAGAAGACACATTTACACTAGTGACAAAGAAAGTCACACATTTTAGCAAATTTGATAACAATTGGTTTCTTAAGGAAATTAACAAATGTCATTTCGTTGAGCACTTAGTGTGCACCACTTTAGGACTAAATAAATATAGTTTTGCGACATATTGATCAAAATCCAAAGTTCATAATTCAAGCTCCAATGGGAACAAAAACAAAGGCATTATCAAACATGGTTTATATATATTAATAAACAACACAATCAGAGGTTGAATTCAAGGAAAAATTCAAAGGAAACTCAAATCAAACACTTTGGCCAAAAAGTTGCAGGAATTTAAATGGATTAAAATTGATCAAATAAAGGTTTAAAAATATATAATAATATACATATAACTCACCAGAACCGATAGTTTGATCGTTTAATCGATAAAATACCTATTTGCCTATAACAGGTAAAAGTACTATTCTTCGATTTTCTTCAATTCTACAATTAATTTTACCACATATTTAGTTTTAAATTGATGCTAACTAACATATTTAAACATTAATTAGAATTATGGAATCCTATAAAAAAATCCATTTCAAACATAAACCTAGTTTTAGGTTTTCTCCAAGTTCGATCCAATCTTGAAATCTATCGATCTAATCATGTTTCTAATCACTTATGTAGCTTAAATGAAACAAAAGAATGAAAAAATATTATCCTCACCTTAATTCAAGGTGTGGCCCAAATTTAGGTTCAATTTCTTTTCAATTTCTAGTTTGAATTTCTTGGAATTTTTGATGGAAACTAGTTTAATCGAGTTTTCTATAATTTTTGCTTGAAGTTTGGAAGATATTGATGGAGTTTTGGGTGGAGGAGAGTTTCAACTATAACAATGGAGGAATGAGGAGAATTTTCTTATTTTTGAAGAATTAGATGGCTATTTATATTAATTAACTTTCAGCTAATTCGATTTTCCCCCCGACACTTCTCGTATTCGCATTTTGAATACGAAACTTTTAACTATTTATCTTTTTGTTCCATTTCAATTCTGAAACAATATTTCTTATATTTCTCCTCCTTATGAGTCTAATGGTGATATTAAAAATTTAAAATTCTAAACTCATTTGTTAATCGAAACGTCGATGTGCTTACTTATCCACGGTAGATTTTTAGCGATTTGTCAAATAGCGCAAGTATGTTGTTCTAACATCTAAACTAACTTTATTTATGCTTAAACAACATATATTCAAGGTTATATAAATGAATTTGAAGGTGTTACTCTAGGGCTTCTTCTTGGTGGCATTTGGACTGAAACTTGGTGGTATTTGGGCTGAAGCTTGGTGGCCATGGCCCTTCTTGATGGCGACGCCACCATAGACTAGTGGCAGCTGCCAAGCCATGGTGGTGGTGCTGCTAGTGGCTTGGTTAGTTGCCAGCAAGTTTGTGTTAAACCCCTTTTGGTTTGATTAGCTCGATTCAAAGTGGTTTGACCTCCATTGATATCAATCAGTCTAACACGGTCTAGTTTATCTATATCAGAGTCAACTTTGATCTTCGATCGATTGTCAATCAGTCTGGTATAGTCCGAGTCTGCTTGGGTTGCAAAAACACATGTTTACAATATCATATTCGGTGCTACTAACAAATTACTTTGCAAGAAATTTTCTAATTCTATGCAAGGTAAATTTGAAATGAGTATGATGGGAGAGCTAAATTTCTTCTTAGGACTTTGATCAATTAGATCATGAAACTTTGATCAATCAATCTAAGTACATAAAGGAATTACTTAAAAAATTTGGAATGGACAACACCAAGCCTTAACCTACTCCTGTGAGTACTTTAATTAAATTGGAGGTTGATGAGAAAGGTAAAAGTATTGACTTTAAACTTTATAGAAGCATGATAAGATCTTTACTTTATCTAACCACATCTAAACTGGATATATTATTTAGTGTTTGTATGTGTGCGCATTTTCAATCCAATCCTAAAGAATCACATATTGTTGGAGTCAAAAGAATCATAAGATACCTTATGGACACATCAAACTTAGGTTTATGGTATCCTAAGGGTCCTTTATTTGATTTATATAGCTACTCCGATGTTGATTATGGTGGTTGTAGGATTGATAGAAAAAACACTAGTGGCACTTGTCAATTTTTTTGGAAATATGTTAGTTTTATGGTTTTCTAAAAAGTAAAACTCAGTTGCTTTATCAACCACGAAAGCTAAATATGTGGAAGCTACAAGTTGTTGTAGTCAACTTCTATGGATGAGAACTCAATTTGAAGATTTTAGACATTCATTTGATTGTATTCCAATAAAATGTGACAATACAATTGCCATTAATATTTTCAAAAATCCAATTCATCACTCACGCACAAAGCATATAGATATTAGACATCATTTTCTTATAGATCATGTCAGCAAAGGACATATCAACATTGAGTATGTGAATATCAAAATTAATTGGTTGACATTTTCACCAAGCCATTGGATAAGGAAGTATTCTACTTCATTATAAGAGAATTGGGTATGATTGTGTAACATCCTAAGTGAAATCCTAACCCTAGCACCTAAACCCTAGTTGGAGTTAGGGGGTATTTATATGTGATTGATTGTTATATATGTTATATGATTTATTTGATGTGTTTACATGTATGTTTGATTGCCAATTAATTATTTGGGAAAAATAAATTAAGGATAATAAAATAAAATAGCTAAATTGGGTTACAAAAATAATAGGAATTTATTGCAAAAGGAAATAAATAAGAGGGATTTAATTGAAAGTTTATAAGACTTAATTGGAATAAAAGAGTTGGAGGGAGGAGTTAGTGGCAATTTGGTTCATCTTGATTCAATGGAACAATGTATTGGTACATTCTAATTCTAAGGGTGCATGTATATGACTTATAGTAGCCTTTATGAGATTGGATGCACATAATTCTTTTGCCAAATCCCACTAACCATTAAACAAACCAAAACAAATTCTGCATTTTTGACATTTCCCATCCAAAACCATGTCAAGCACATAGGAAGAAGAAAACTTCTTCTTCTTCATTGAGTGGTTCGGCCATTGTTGAAGCTTTGAAGGTCTTGGAGTTTTCTTTTAGTTGGGGTGGAAAACCTTTATCTATCTCCTCCATTTCTTCAACCAAGTTCCAAAATTCAGTTTGGTTGTGCCATTGGAGAGCAAGGTCACGGTCACTTCAAGAAATTTGAAAGGTAAAACTAAATTTTTGGTTGGTTAGTGAATTACCTATATTCAAATGTTGCTTTGGATACTTGAATTGTGGAATTTAGATTTTGGTTAAAAAAATATCATCGTGACCGAATTCAATTAGGCAATTTGGGGAAGTTTGTTTCTTTGTTCCAATTGAGTAATTGATGTCGTAAATGGTGTTAAATAGATGTGAATAGAATGGTTTAATTGAGAATTGATCATCCATTGTGTAAATTGCTTTTTGATCGAAATGAATTGGGGGAAATTGGGGGAAAATGCCTTTGATGCTTTAATTTAGCAATTGAATGTATTAGTGATGCTTAATGGATTAAATTGATGTGAATTGAATGTTTAATTAGGAATTGGATTTCAATTCTTAGATTGAACCATAGACCGAATAGAAATTAGGGTTTTTATGTGAAATTGGTTCAAGAATTCTACAATTGGATGTTTGAACCTGTAATTGGCATGGTGAATTGATGTTTGAATGATAAAATTGAAAGAAATTATAAGGGGGAAAGAAAGGCCCTTTGGACCGAATGCAATAATTGGGGAAAAGCGAAAATTTGCTTGGTTTTAGTTAAATTGATTTGTTAAATATGTAATTGGTAACTTGAATTATATAATTATAGGTTTAATTGAGGAATTAATAGTTGGTTTGGGGAAAACTCCCAAAACCGAACCTAATTAGGGCAAGCTAGGAAAAATTAGGTTGAAATTGTGCAATTGAGCTTAGAATTGTTTAATTGGTGTGTTTAATTTTAGAGTTGTGAAGTTTAATTGCAAAAATAGGGCTTGAATGATTTAGGCCCTTTGGGCCGAATGGTTTGGAGCCCAAAACTTAGGGTTTAT
>CANXYC012342271.1:0-11525 GCA_948193065.1 Aleurites moluccanus | reverse complement strand
TTTGTTTCCTTCATTTGACCACAAATTCATATCATACACATCATTTGAACTAAAGGAAACATCAAAACATCAATTTGATTCCAAGTTCTTCCTATTAGGGTTTCAATCCATTTTTTTGCATTCTAACTATACAAAATTGATTTTGATCACTAATAAACATCAAGGAATATCATATAAATATTATGGAATAAAAAGAACTTCAAAACTAATAACTTACCAAAAATTCTTCAAAAACTTCTTTGAATTAATTTGTTGTCCAAATGAGTTTTTCCTTGAAATCTAAGGTTAGATTTGTGTTTAGGCTAATGGAATTGATATGTTTCTATCCAAAAATGGAAGAAAATCATAAAATTTGGTGTTACCTAAGGTTGGCCGAAAGTTAATGGTAAAGAACAATGAGAATTCTGCAACTTTAAAGCTTAGTAAAGATGACAATGGTGAAGTGGTGGGAAAAATCCACCAAATATCAAAGTTGTGATCTTATACACCAATCTTATATTTAAAATGGTGAAACCTAGCCATCCATCCATCCATCTTTCATACTTTTATGCTATTGGTTAATCAAAGACAATATTGATGGTTTAAAGATACATTTGCCACACCAAATCTAAAACCAAAGCCAATAATCCTATGCATTATGCTTAAGATAACAAACTTGCAACCTATTGAACTAACCATCCATTTCTTCATCATTTGATCCAATGGCCATATTTAATCAAGCCTAAAATAATGTCATAAGGTTGCATACATAGTATAATTCCATACCTCAAAGGAAAAGACCATAATGCCCTTAGTTCAATCGAAGCAGCTCAAGCACCTCAATTGAGGAGCTTACCCGGTACAATTTTCAATCAGATTTATTTCTCCATCAAATCTTCAAATAAACTAAATAATATCATTTACATTCCCTTAAATTCTTTTCTACTTTTAAATATAGTGATAACTCCATAAGAACTCGAACGGGTGCGAAATGACTATTTTGGCCCCAGTTCACAAAATTTCAAGTTTTTCCTGATTTCTTCCTAACAGTCTTTGATGTACTTTTACATGTGTAAAAATGTCTAAAACATGCATATTCATACAATTTAAGCACAAACATGCATTATACATATCATATAAGCAAACAAGAAACCCATAGGTTTACCCCTTTGGAACTTAGGTTCTAAGCCTTTAAGCTGGGGTGTTACACTTCTCCAAGATTGATTTGAGATTAGAGTACCATCAATTGAAGATTAAGAAGGAGCATGTTTCAAAGACTGCTTTCAAAACCAGATATGGACATTATGAATTTCTAGTGTTACCATTTGGGTTGACTAATGCACCTACAACTTTTATGGATTTGATGAACAGAGTGTTCAAGACCTATTTGGATTAGTTTATCATTGTCTTCATTGATGATATTCTTATCTATTCTTGGAGTAAGGAGGAACATGAATAGCATCTTAGAATCACATTGCAGATCTTGAGGGAGCATTAGTTATATGCCAAATTTTCTAAGTGTGATTTTTGGTTAACTGAGGTAGCATTTCTGGGACATGTTTTTAGTGAAGATGGCATCAAAGTTGATCCTCAGAAGGTGGAAGCAGTCTACTTGGCCATGACCCACTACAGTGACTGAGGTGAGGAGCTTTGTGGGATTGGCTGGATATTACCGGAGTTTTGTTAAAGACTTTTCAAAGATAGTTGCTCCATTAACCAGGTTGACTCGAAAACAGGAAAAGTTTCATTGGAGTGAAAATTGTGAGAAAAGTTTTCAGAATCTTAAGACCTGTTTGACTACTGCTCCAGTGTTAACACTACCTACAAAGACTGGTACATTTGCAATATACTATGATGCATCTAGAATTGGCTTTGGATGTGTGATGATGCAGGATAGGAAAGTAATTTCTTATGCTTCACGATAATTGAAAAAGCATGAAGCAAATTATCCTACCCATGATTTGGAGATGGCAACAGTGATTTTTGCTTTGAAGATTTGGAGACATTATCTTTATGGGGTGAAATGTGAAATATATACAGATTATAAGAGTCTTTAATATTTACTACAGCAAAAAGAATTGAATTTGAGACAGAGGCGATAGGTTGAATTACTAAAAGATTATGATTGTCAGATTTTATATCACCTAGGGAAGGCTAATGTGGTAGCAGATGCACTTAGCAGAAAATCTATGGGTAGTTTAGCACTTGTGACTGTTACAGAAAAGCATTTAGGGAATTGGTAGCAATGGGATTAACTATGGATTTTGAACTACAGGGGTAGGAACAAGTGCTGATAGCACAATTTCATGTTAAACCATTGTTATTCGATGAGATAAAGAATTCCTAGAGTAAAAATTCACAACTAATGAAGATTATGAAGTTAGTTAGTGAAGGTAAGGCTCATGAATTTACAGTTAGGGACAATGTATTGAAATGTAATGATAGATTGGGTGTACCTTATTGTGATGAGTTAAGAAGACAGATTATAGAGGAGATCCATTATGCTCCATACACTATTCATCCTGGAGTAACAAAGATGTATCATGATTTGAAAAAGCATTATTGGTGACCTAACATGAAAGGAGACATAGCTAAGTTTGTGTCTACTTGTTTAGCCTGTCAGCAGGTTAAGGTGGAACATCGGAAGCCATATGATTTATTACAAGAGATTCAACTACCAGAATGGAAATGGGAATAGGTAACTATGGTGTATGGAGCATATTGTTTAGCCTATCAGCAGGTTAAGGTGGAACAGCAAATTTCAATGTCGGGAACACTGCCGAGAAATTAGCTGTCCGGTCAACAGATGTATTTTTGAATTTGACCAGAGGGTAAAAGATCACCTTAATGCATATATAATTTTGGTAAAAATAAAGAGGTGAAAAACATTTAGGAACACTGAAAAAGTAACCAATGGCAAAACTGTAAATAAAAGGAACTTTGAGGTGAATAGTCAAAATTAGTTCGTCAGAGTTTTAGAATTTAAAATAATCCCTTTGAATCTCCATATTGAAATTCAAATGCCAACAGAATTGACAGAATAAATTACAGAAAAAGTTGGGGTTAAAATATAAATATTTGGAAACTTAGGAACTAAAATGTAATTTGCCATATGATTTTTGTATAAAAGCCATGCCTTAGAATTTTTGCCCATCTTCTTCTTCTTTCCTTTCTTTGGCCGAACCTTGCTTCTCCATTTCTTCCTCCATTCTTCTTCATTTCTCACCAAATTTCTTAAGAAAAATTGATAGAAAACCTAACTACAAACCTAGTTCTACCATTCCCCACCATTAATTTGCTTGAAAAGCTAAAGGAAACTAAGGAGGATTGGCTTAAGTATTTTGGCAACTTCATCATATAAAGGTAACCAATTAGTTTGTTCAATTTTATGATTTATTTAGATGAATTTGATGATGAATTGAATGGATTTTAGGTTAGATTGCATCAATTGATGCATTTGGATAGAAAACCCTAAATTACCTAACCTAATTGAAGTTGTACGAATGAGTTTGATGAATTAGTGTTAGTTAATGTTAATTAGGCTTAGAATATATTAATTGGAGGCTAATGGATAATGATTTTGTGGTTGTTTTGGTGTAGAAAGTTAAGATTGCACAAGTTGTGCATTTTGCCTCATTTGAAGCATTTGGGTGGAAATCAATTTTCCAAGGCATTTGAAAGCATTAGCTGAGTTATATATGCATCAAATTACATGCCTATATCATTGGAATGTTGATTGGAAATCATATGAAAAATCACCTTTGTGGCCAAACCATATTTCACTATTTATGGCTTGATTTTTCTTTGTTTTTTCCTTTGAATTCCTTAGCCAATTTGTTGCCTTTAATGTTGTTTAATCTTGTAAATTTGATACCTATTGTGTTGTTGCCAATGTAAACTTGTGTTTGACAAAATGCCTAGTTGTTTTTACCTTGGCCTATTGCTTTGTATTTCATAGGCCTACCATTTGAATGTCATTGTCGCCAGCGACATTGGCATGCCAATTGGTCTATCGATTTCCTTTGCCGAACCAATCTTTGTTCTATACCCTTGTTGTTTACCATACCACTTATCATTGATTGTATATCATATATTTTAATGCCATTGATTTTATTGCTAATTGATTTGAATGATATTGAGCTTATTGATATGGAGGATACCATTGTTGCATAATAATGTCCATTGAAATATTCCTTTCTCGTATTGATCCTAATGTAGCTTAACAGAGCTACCGATCCGACAGGGTAGTGGGAATATATTGTCAGTGATGTGCATATTGTATTACTACCCTAGCTAAGAAAGGTTATGGTCCTAGCCATAAGACCTTATCAGTCTTATGCTTATTGATATGGATATTACTTGTCATGACTCATTGTTGGATTGCGACGGTCCTAGGGCACAGGAGATGCCAGTGGTGATCGGCATCCGTAGAACCCAGTATCACATGCATAATCAATAAACCACAATATATTATCCATTTTAGTTAGTTACCATCCATTCTGTTATTTTGTAAACCATTCTATAAATTACTGTAATTGGCTATAATGATCAAACCATCATATCATATAATCATCATATAACTCATAATATCATCATAAACATATATACATGTTCATTTCCTAGTTAACCCATACATACCCCATGGAGCAGCTAGATTATGAACATCAAAATAATAATACAAATCAGAATATATACATCAGTGATGCTGGCAGAAATTCCCAAATGATAGACGACAGAATTCTACACCCTACTCCTCTCCTGAAATGGGTAAACAAAGAAAAGGTGAGTATATAAGATGCTTAGTGAATCTATATGCACCAATAATAACAATGAAGCAAAGGTATCAATAAGTCGAATAACAGTATACAGAAACTGTAATAGATCAAAGTATAGCCAAAGAATAAAGTACAGGCTCGGTAACATATGGAAAGACAGACAAAGGGATGGACTGTATGAAATCATACAATCTCCAGTAATCAGTATGGACCATATGCGAACATATAGGTCTCCAGTAGCATATCGGTATCAGTGAGTATAAAACTGATCAAGTTTTATGGCCAGGACCATAACCCCTCCTAGCTAGGGCATCATTAATATAATGTGCACATCGCCGATAGTATTTTCCCACTACCCTGTCGGGTCGGTAGCTCTGTCAAGCCACATTAGGATCAATAGAAAGAAACAATATATCAATGGATACGATTATGCAACAATGGCATCCTCCATATCAATAAGCTCAATATCAGTCAATTCAATTATCAATAAGAACAATGGCAATGCTATAGGTAACATACAATCAATGACAAATGGTTTGTCAATTAAGAAAGACATGGAACAAAAGTTGGCTCGGCGATGAAAAATGATAGGCTAATTGGCATGCCAACATCGCTGGCGACAATGAAATTCAAATGGTAGGCCTATGGAATATAAAGCAATAGGCCAAAGGCAAATGAACTAGGCATTTTATCAAACACATGGTGGGCATACAATGGCAAACCAACAGGTTAGGTTAGGTTGCAAAATTGACTTGCACAATTCAATCAATATCAAGCTACATTGTTAATAATAGTGTAGGCATCAAAGAAACAATATTAATCAACATCAAATGAGGTCAAATTGGCTATGAAAAACATGAAGAAAACAAGCAAAATCCAAAGGCATGAATAGTGATTGAGTTTTGGCCAAAACTCAACTTTAATACAAGGTTTCCAAATTCAATTTTAACACATTTGGCATGTTATTAGATGCATATTAGACTCACCTAAGCTTCCAAATAGCTTTGGAAAATTGATTTTCCCCACCAAGCACTAATGAAACCAAATAAGGCAACCTTGTCACCAATTGAGTTCTACATCAAACCAATCATCGATTAGTTACCTATTCACATCCAATTAAAATATTCTAACATCAATTAATAAAATCTAATACCAATTGACATAGCAAAAGCTTACAACTTCCATTAGGTTTAGGAATTTAGGGATTTCTAATAATTTGCATCAATTGATGCAATTAACCTTAAAACTCATCTAATTCAACCTTAGAATCATCTAAATAAACCATTAAAATAAACAAAACAACTTCTTACCTAAATGGAGTGAATGATTCGAATCCCCCCTTCAATTAATCCTTGAATTCCTTTGCTTCTTCTTGCAAACTAATAATGGAAATAGATAGAACTAGGTTAGGACTTAATTTTTCTATAAATCTTCCAAGAAATTTGATGTAAAAAGGTGAAGAAATGAAGAGGAAATGGAAGGAAAGGTGGTTCGGCCACCAAAAAGAGAAGAAGAGAAAGATGAACAATTTTCCTAAGTGTGAAATATATAGAAAATTCAATTTGGCAAATTATAACTTAATCCCCAAACTTTCATATATCATATTTTGGTCCAAAATCTTCTGTAATTTATTCTGTCAATTCTTTCAGTATTTTGATTTCAAAGTGGGGAATAAATAAACTTATTTTAATTTATACTTATTTATAAAAATGGTTCCAGAGTCATTTTGTAACTTCGACGGACCCATTTCTACTATTCACTTTAAACTTTCTTATATTTATGATTTTGCCATTGGTTACTTTTTCAATGTTCCTAAATGATTTTCACTTCTTTATTTTTAACAAAATTACATATGCATTATAGTGATCTTTTATCCCCAGGTCAACTTCAGAAATTCTTCTGTTTACTGGACTGCTAATTTCTCGACAGTGTTCACGACACCGCCGCTTTGCAGAAAAGTAACAAGTTCGCTTTCTAACTATGTCTCTAAAATTATTTTCCATAATTTCAAGACTTTTGAACCGTATATTGAGAACTAATTCATGCATGCGAGTTAGAAATTTATAGGGTATTACATTCTACCCCCTACAAATAAATTCATCCTTGAATTTAAATAGATACATACTGGAATAGGAATGAATATCTACTCCTCATCTCCTGCTCACTCTCCCAAGTGCACTCTTTCATGGACTTATTCCTCTAGAGCACTTTAACCATCGAGATCTCCTTATTCCTAAGCTGTCTGACCTGTCGATCAATGATCTCTACTAGAAGCTCCTTATAAGACAAGTCATCACTGAGATCCACATACTGAACTCCAATATGTGCGATGGATCAAACACATACTTTCGCAGTATAAAGATAAGGAAAACTGGATGTACGTGGCTCATACTAGGTGGAAGAGCCAATATGTAGGCCACATTACTAATCTTCTCAAGAATCTCAAACGGGCCTATAAACCTTAGTGATAACTTACCCCTCTTCCCAAATCTCATAACACCCCTCATAGGTGAGACCTTAAGGAAGACATGATCACCAACTGCAAAATGTACATCCTTTCTCTTTGGATCAGCATAACTCTTCTGCCTACTGAAGAACAGTCCTCATCTGATCTCTGATCATAGGCACCTTTTCCATAGTCTCTCTGATCAACTATGGCCCCTCAAGCTGTTTCTTTCCTGGCTTCACCCAACACACTGGAGATCTACATTTTCTACCATATAGTACTTCAAATGGAGCCATACCAATAGAAGAGTGATAGCTGTTATTATAGGAGAACTCTATCAATCGCAGATAATAATCCTAGTTACCTTTGAAATCCATAACATATAATCTCAGCATATCCTCCAAAGTCTGGATTGTCCTCTCTGACTACCCATCAGTCTATAGATGAAAAGCAGTACTGAACCATAACTAAGTAACCATAGCCTACTGAAACTTTTGCCAAAATCGAGAAGTGAACTGTGTACCCCTGTCTGAAATAATCATCACAGGAACTCCATGAAGTCGCACAATCTTATCCGTATACAACTGTGCATACTGAGCTGCCATGTAATTAGTCTTAACCTCTTGAAAATGAGCAGATTTCATCAGACAGTCTACAATCACCCATATGGAGTCATAACCCCAGGTAGTCCTCAGTAGACCCACTATAAAATCCATAGTCACCTGCTCCCATTTCCACTATGGCAACTCAATCTCCTAAAGTAGCCCTGATGGCTTCTGATGCTCGAACTTAACCTGCTGACAGGCTAAGCATTTGGACACAAACTGAGCTACATCTCTTTTCATCCAAGGCCACCAATATACATCTCTCAAATCATGGTACATCTTGGTAATCTCTGGATATACACAGTATGTTGAATGGTGAGCCTCTCTCATAATCCGATCCCGTAGCCCATCAAAATCTGGTACACATATACGCTTTCCACATCTCAGTACCCCATCCTCTACTATAAACTCTGACATCCTCCCATTCTATACCTCTCCCTTGAGCTTCAGTAGATAAGGATCCCTGTCTTGAGCACTTTTATATCATCAAGCAATAGTGACTTCACTTGAAATTGGGCTATCAGAGCCTAGTTCCAATCCTGGGATCCCAACTCCAACTCCACTCCCAAATCTGCTAACTCTCTCATCTCTTGAATTAGTGGCCTCCTGCCAATCACAATATGAGCTAGACTGCCCATTGATTTCCTACTCAGTGCATCAACCACTACATTGGCGTTTCCCAGATGGTAAAAGATCTCATAATCATAATT
Source organism: Aleurites moluccanus (assembly GCA_948193065.1). Classification (NCBI taxonomy): domain Eukaryota; kingdom Viridiplantae; phylum Streptophyta; class Magnoliopsida; order Malpighiales; family Euphorbiaceae; genus Aleurites; species Aleurites moluccanus. The sequence goes on along the minus strand of CANXYC012342271.1, from coordinate 3,010 downwards.
CTTAAGTAGCTCCACCCATCTGCACTGCCAAAGATTCAGATCCTTCTGCTGAAATATATACTGTAGACTCTTATGATCAGTATATATCTCAGATTTCGATTTATACAAGTAGTGTCTCCAAATCTTTAATGCAAATATCACAGCTGCCATCTCCAAATCATGTGTCGAATAATTTGCTTCATGCTTCTTTAAATGATGAGAAGCATAAGCAATTACCTTACCAATCTACATCAATACACATCCCAGACCAATCTATGAAGCATTAAATACACAATGAATTTCTCCCCCTCTACTGGTAATGCCAACACTGGAGCACTGGTGAGGTAATACTTCAAAGTCTGAAAGTTGCGATCACACTCATCATTCTATATATATTGCTCATATTTCCTCATCAATCTAGTTAATGGAGCTATAATCCAAGAGAAATCCTTCATAAACCTCCTGTAATATCCAACCATACCTAGAAAACTGTGAACCTCTAAAACACTGGTAGGTTGAGGTCAATTAGCAATTGCTTCTATCTTCTGAGGATCCACTTTAATCCCATCCTTGCATATCATATGCCCAAGGAAACACACTTCAGTTAGCTAGAACTGGCATTTAGATAACTTAGCTACCGATGCTCTCGAAGTGCCTGCAGCACAATCCTCAGATGCTCCACATGCTCCTTCTCACTCTTAGAGTAGATAAGTATGTCATCAATGAATACAATGACAAACTTATCCAAATATGACATGAACACCCTATTTATCAAATCTATAAAAGTAGCCGGTGCATTGGTCAACCCGAATGGCAACACCAAAAACTCATAATGCCCATACCAGGTCCTGAAAGCAGTCTTAGGTACATCACCCTTCTTAATTTTCAACTGATGATACCCAAACCTCAGATCTATCTTCGAAAAATGGTTGGCACCCTGCAGCTGATCAAACAAGTCATCTATCCGAAGCAATGGATACTTGTTCTTCACTGTCACTTTATTCAACTGTCTGTAATCTATACACATCCTCAATGAGCCATCTTTCTTCCTTACAAACAATACCGGTGCACCTCGGTCTGATAAACCCTTTGTCCAATAGCTCTTGTAACTGTATCTTCAATTCCTTTAGTTCTACTAGAGCCATTCTGTATGGAGGAATAAATATAGGGTTAGTGCCTGCATGCACCTCAACCTCAAACTAAATCTCTCTATCAGGGGGCAATCCTGGCAACTCCTTAGGAAACTCTTGAACTATCGGTATCTGATAAAGATCTATAAAAGACCTTTGTACATCTACTACATGTGCCAAATAGGCTGAACAACCTTTCCCAATCATCCTTCTGGCCTGGATAGCAGAAACCATATTAACTCGGAACTCCCGAATATCACCCTGAAACTCAAACTCTGACTATCCCTCAGACTGAAATCTAACCCTCTTTTGATAACAGTCTATCACGGCTCGGTGCCTCATAAGCCAATCCATACCCAAAATAACATCTAGCTCTAACACAAACAACTCAATCAGATCAGCACATAAGATGTTATCATCAATCTCAATAACACAATCAAGATAGTAATAATCAACATCAACACTATCATCTATAAGAGTAGCAATCATTAAAGGCACATCTAACAATCTCCTCTCCTTATTCAATTTTGGCGCAAAATGTGGTGACACAAAAGAGTGAGTAGCACCTGAATCGAATAAGGCATTTGCAATCTCATTCTGAATCAAGATAGTACCTGTAACCTTATTGTCTGCTCTCTGGGCCTTCTGGGTGTTGACAGCAAATACTCTGCCTTGACCCCTACCAGCTGGAGCCTGACTACCACTGGGAGCCTATCCTCCCCTACCTCTGCCTATGCTTGAAGCCTTTCTGCCTATATTCTGACTCGCCTGAACCACTGGCTGAGAAACTGGAATAGATGGTTGCTACTCAGACCTCAATGGACATCTGTTAGAATAATGGCCCTGCTGGCCACACCTTAAACATGCACCCGCTTGTCTCCAACACTCCTCTCCATATCTCTGACCACAAAACCCACAAGTAGGAATGTTGGGTGCCTGAACAGCTGATCTTGAAGAACCCTGAGAATATACAGGTGCTGACTGAACCACAGGCGGTCCCCTAGTCTGAATCCTCCTCCTCTAACTACTAGCAGATGATCTCTGATCAAACCGTGGCACTGGCTCTACCTGCTTAGGATGGGAGCTGCTCTCCCCCCTCCTAACCTGTGATCCTGGACCCCCTTTCCTCTTCTGGTCCCTCTTAGCCCTCTCAGTCTTGTATTTCTCCTCCATCTGTGTAGCCTTGTCAATCAATGTCATCAAAGAAGTAAACTCTGTAGCCAGTAATGTACTATGTAATGCAACATGAAGACCCCTCTGAAACCTACTAATCAAATCAGCCTTTGTAGGTACAATATGAGTAGCATATCTACTCAATCTGATAAACTCCTCTACGTACTCCTCTACTGATCTGTCTCCCTACTCAAACTACTCAAACTGAATAAGATTTCGAGTCTTCACTCCCTCTATAATAAACTCGTCTATCAAACCCTGTCGAAACTCAACCCATGAGGGTGGATGCTCACCATAAAGCCTGGGCTCCATCCTTCTAGAAAACCAGGTCCATGCCTTACCCTTCAGTAACATCCCAACCAGCTCAACAGCTCTCAACTCTGAACATGGTAGTGTCCTCACTAGCTTCTCTACCTCCTCCAAGAAATCCACAGGGTCACTACCTCTGTCTCCCCTGAACTCAGGCAAGTTTAGCCTCAGAAAGCTAAACGTAGATACTCCACCCTCCTCAATCACTCTCCGACCTCCCTATAAAATAGGCTCCCTCTAAGCCCCATGTCACAACCCACTCTATAGGGCTATGACCGTCCTAGGGCACGGGAATAATGTATACCGGTACCTCGAAGAACCCAAATTAGAAGTTTCATTTCATTTAACCATTTTATGACATATAATTTTTTTTTCAAAAACACTTTAAGTTTACAGAAAATCGGACAGAGTTTCCCCTG
>CANXYC012341960.1:0-10982 GCA_948193065.1 Aleurites moluccanus | reverse complement strand
TGGATATGCAAATGTGTTCTTATGTTGCGTTGAAATTGGAGATCCAGAGGGATCATTGAATGGAGAATTGAAATTGGAGTTTATATTTGAAGTGTTATTTGTGTGTTTTTGTTTTGGGCATACTCCTTATACAAAGGAGATACTGCCCAAATTTTTATAAATTGCCAAGCTATATTGAGCTTGTTATTGTATTGCATGCTATATAGTATAGTCATTTGGGTTCTTCGTGGTTCAAGTGTTTTACAAAGGCTCACACTCAAACCTTACAAGTATTTTACAAATGCTCACACTCAACCTATACAAGTGTTTTCCTTTTGGCTCATACTCAAACCCTTGAAGAAATGCAAAAGAAGAAGAGAAAGAATTTTCCTAGAGTTTATTCAACTCTCAAATAATCAATGAGTCTTAATGAACTCAAGGATTTTACAATTTAAAGCTCATGAATTGATGCTTTACAAATATAGGCTCTCTAAGCCATATAAAAAAATGAATTTAATGTAAAATCTTAATTCAATGATTTCAATTATTATTGTTTTATTTTATTTTCTGACCTTCTTGAGCTTCAAAACAATTTGTATCTATAGCCCAACATCAAATATGACCATTAGGATCCAAAATATAGCTGTTAGAACCCTTTTCCATGGCTATATTTTATTTCAGAATTGCAGCAGTCACACCTGCGACCTCCTGAGTCGCGTCCGCGACTTATGTGACTTTTGCTGCTGGACTTTTTTGAAGAAACGTCGCGCCTGTCACTCCCGGTGTCTCACCAGCGACTTATTTTCTTCATATCTCAAGTTATACAACTTCAAATCACATACCCTTTTTTTTTTGTTAGAAACTTCAAGATGTCTAATACAACTTTATAGTTTATCATAACTCCTAAATACTTCATCTTGATAGCTTAAAAACATTTTATTACTCCAATCTATAAGACAGTTTGAGCATGCTTTACTAATTTTTCAATTTCTCTTTCTATAAAGCTTGAAATAACTTGGTTCTTTTTCCATGTGAAACTAGACTTTCAGACTTCAATTTTCTATAATGGCATACCCAAATTATTCTTCGATAATTCCCAGCAAGATTTACAAGTTGCCCTATCAATTATATCCTAGTCTGTCAGTTTGAGTATAATTCATTCAAAAATTCATATCTTTATTTTCCAATGTCCAATGCTCAATCCAATTTTTGTTTCTAAAACTAGACATCTATATCTTTCCATCCATATATAGTTTGTCCTATTAATATCTCCCAATTTATACATAATTTGGTATCAATTTAAACTCTGTGCAAGTATACTCCATTAAGCCTTATGTGTTTAACTTATATTTAAGTAATGATCATGATTTTTCATGTCTTAACTAAAAATAAAAGATAATTGTATTTTTTTTTACTGTTCTAATTGACCAATTTAGTGTTAACTAACATAATATAGGAAAAAAATTGAACGGAAGGTTCTAGCAATATAACTGACATTCATAAGGGAAAGTTAATATATTTTTAAAAAATTAGAAATAAATTAATACAATGAATCATTTTATAGGAGAAAATCGTAATTAACACTTTTTTAAAACAATAAAATAATTGCAGGAGAAAAAATTTTAATATATAGTTTATTTAAAATAATAAAATGTGTCAATGTTTTGGGGCATGTGCCAATGAGCCCTTTCAAAAACTATTCCCACTGTAGAAGTGGAGCTATTATCATTGCACTTGCTAAAATATATAATATTTATTTTCAATTTGTTATAATTAATTTTTTTAACATTAAAATTAAAAATTGAAAATAAATAAAATTTAAATTTTAATGTTCACTCTTGAAACAGTAACATCTGTTATAATTTATTTTTAAGCTAATGATAATTTGATCTAGCAGTAATATCAATATATAGATAAATCAAAATTGATATGTTGGTAGGCCTCAGTTTTGATTCTTAATTTTTTTTTTTTTTTTTGGTCTCTGTTAGGTTTTATTACATTTTTAATTCATATTTATATGGTAAATAATATTTTTTTATAAATTTTTAATTCATATATATATATATATATATATATATTTCAAAGATAGAAACTAACAGATCTTTTATACATTGATAATTAAACATTTATTATTTTATTTACATATTATTTTTTTACTTTCAGTTTTAACTTTTTAGGTTTATTTAATTACAAGGATAAAAAAAAAATCTCCTGTTATGACAAATGATAGAATTTTGGATAAAAATCTAAAAATTTAATTGTTTAATTTTAAACTATAAATAACATAAATATTGAAATGTCTAAATTAATTTTTAAAAATTAAAAACTCAATATTTAATTATTTTCAATACTGTTTCCAGAAAATGTGTTAAACAAATTTTAAACTAATAAATTTGACTTATTATTTTAAATTTTTAAATATTATCAAATGTGAATAAATATTATTAAATAATATAAAATTAAAAATTATTTCTGCTGAAAATAATTGGAAGCGGCAGCAATTTTTTTGACTTCACATTGCTGCTGAAAATAATTGTAACGATTTAGAAGTGGAATCGGATGCTGTGGAAATTGTGAGATAATTGTGACAAAAATATTGCTTCACTTCATATATTGGCAATAGGCTTCTTGAAATTATTGGTGTTGCTGAAATATATATATATATATATATATATATATATATATATATATATATATATAGTATTTGGAGTAATATTATATCATGAATAATATGATAAGAATATAGAATCAACTATTAGCACTTATTAACAATTGACAGATTTGCTTTATCAAATAGATTGAATTAACTGCATACACTCACTTAATATTTATTTAATTTATTAATTATTCGTAATAATTAATAACTGATGATTAATAACTATTATTAATAACTGATTGAAAATAATTGTTAAATAATAAATATTATTTTTTTAATAAAATTTTAGTAGTTATGCAATTCAGACGTGAAACAATTATATAAATATAATTATTTATATATATGTGCTTGTGTGTTATTTTCAATTTTAATATGTTATGAAAAAAAAATATTAATTAAAATTTTTATATATATATTTTTTGGGAATAAAAGGCTAAAATACCTAAGCAAAAAAACTAAGGATTCTATAAATGAGTGTAATTAACACCAAACACAACACATATGTTGAATACAGACTGGACACACCTACACAAGTTGATCCATAATACTCATAATTCTCCTCAATATCAAAAGCTTTATTAGCTGAACAAACTACTTATATATTGGCCTCCCTATGATAAAAATCAATCAACCAATACAACTTCAATAAGCTCCAAATTTGAAAAATAAGGGTCGCACAACAACCATTTGCAGTCACTGGATACTTCAAAATCTCCACAACTTGCTTAGCATCAACTTCTATTTGAATTTTGCAAGCACCCAAGTCGGCAAGTCCCTGACCATACAGAACCCCCAATAAACACCTCATAATATTCAGCATCCAAAGCTATGTCAACTTTCTTATTAAATATAAATATAGTAATTATTTTAACTATTATAATATTATTTATTACTATTAAAATTATAAATAAATATATCACGTGAAAATTAATTTTAAAAAAATAATTTTATTAATAATTTTTTTTATAAGAATAATGTAATTAGCTATCAATTGATAAAAAAAATTTCAAAATGGAATTTTTACAAACAATAATTGTTGAGTTACATAACAACTAATAATTCGCTGCTGAATTTTTTAATTTATCAAATAAAATAAATTAACTTTTGAGAATCAAAATGTTATCATCTAATTCCTAACATCTAAACCACACACCTGCTAAGTAATATTACAAAAGTAAATTACTTGCCTTTCAACATCTGGTACGGTTAAGATCAATTTGAATTTATTTGAAATAATAAAGATATAATGACAAAAAAAAATATAGAGAATATATAAATTTACGTGATTCGGCGTAAGTCTATGTTCACAGATGAAGGAAAAATAAAATCCATTAGCAAATTAGAGAGATACAAATTAAAAACAAAAATAACACTCAACCCTTGAACCCAAATACACCCAATATGCTACCATTCTCAAAAATTAATATTAAAATTATAGTACTTTTTTTTTTTTTTATGGGATCTCAATTCTCTCTCAAATAGCTCTCAAGGTCTCTTTCTAATTCTCACAATAAAATCAAAAGCAATAACACACACATATATATAGTGGTTTAGAGTAGGCAACATTTCCAAATTCAAGAAGGAAAAAATAAGTTAGCTTAACCAATTAAATTAAAGACTTGTTATATATTTTCCTAATCTAAGAAGGAAAAAATGACATCAATTAATAAAATAGAGTCTTTTTATGAACAGGAGTTCAAGGCACCTAATAACAAATCTTCACCTTGACTTGAATTTTCATAACCTCTCTTGCAACGAATTTGTAGATTTTTCTTCACCTTCTCCATTAAGCCCTTAAGGACTTATTTCAAATAGATAAATACCAATCAAGTCCAAATAATGCTTGAACTTACTCACTGAAAGAGATTTAGTCATCATATCAACTGGATTATCTGTAATACCAATCTTTTTCACAATAATATTTTCTTGAAATATAATCTTATGAACAAAATGATACCTTACATCAATGTGTTTCATCCTCTCATGAAACATTATATCTTTTATCAAGTAAATAGCATTTTTACTATGGACGATAGTCACATGTTGATTTGAATTAAGCTCACCAACCAAACCTCTCAACCAAATAGCTTTCTTTATTGCCTCAGCTATTGCCATATACTCTGCTTCTATAGTAGATAATACAGTTAAACTGCAAAGTAGTTTTCCAATTGATAGCACTACCGTCAAGAGCAAACACATAACTAGTAAAGGATCTCATCCTATCAAGATCACATGCATAATTTGAATCAATATGGCCAATCACATTATCCTTACTCTTTCCAAACTCCAAACAATAATTAGTAGTGCCACACAAGTATCTCAAAATCCATTGCACTATTTGCTAGTGCTCTTTACTAGAATTAGATATTAACTGCATGTGAATTGTCAGGACGAGTACAAATCATAACATACATGATACTACTAATTGCACTAGAAAAAGGACTATGTGACAAATACTCAATATCTTTTTCAGACTATGGTGATAATGCAATAGAGAGTTTGAAATGAGCAATAAGTGGAGTACTTACAGGTTTGGTATTTTTCATGCCAAAGTATTCCAAAACCTTCTCAATGAAACTCTTATGAGTTAGATGAAAATCTTCCTATCTTTAGGTAGTTTCACCAATTCCCAAGTTTTATTTTTATGGAGAGACTCCACCTCTTCTTGCATAGCAACTAACCACTTAGTTGAATCATCACAAGGAATAGCTTTTGAATACGTGGAAGGTTCACCAACATTATCAATTTCTTGTGGCATATCCAATACATAAGCAACACAATATGTATCAACTAATATTTAAGGTATTCTACTCTCTCTACTTGGCTATGTATAACAATGAAAAATTTTCTTCTTGTAGTAATTCTTCTATTTCAATAGGAGTAACCAACTGAACTGGGTCTTAGTGTAAAACACCATCATTTGAATATACATTCTCCACCTCAACTTTTTCAAGCTTAACTTAGTTCTTCACACATGTGTTAGAAGAAATAGGAACCTCCTTTTTAGGGCAAAACATAGCAGATCATCAAATATAACATCCCTACTAATTACAGTTTTAGGATAAAAATACCAGACCTTATATCCCTTTAATGCCTTTTTTAGATCTAGGCTCTAATATACCATCATTAACATGAACATAAATTGGCAACCAAATATCATCAAAATAGAATAATCATCAGGCTTATCAAAACCATATTTCTTTTGAAGTCTTACAATAAATAGATATAGATGGAGAACTATTCACCAAGTAGCAAGCCGTTGAAGTTGTTTCTGCTCAAAAATCTTTAGATAGGCCTAAATTGGATAATATGTAGTGGACTTTCTCTAATAAAGTTCAGTTCATATGCTCGGCTACACCATTTTGTTTTGGGGTCTCTCAATTATAAAGTGTCTGACAATGCCTTCATCTTTGCATAATTTAATAAATTTACTATCATAGAACTCTAACCCATTATCAGTGCGAAGGTGTAACACCCTAAAAATTTTCTCATTCAAGCATAGACACACTCCATTTAATTATAGAAATATCATACGTGAATAATTAGACAAATTACGAAAAATCGATAATCATAAGTTAGAGAAGTATAGAAAATACAGTATTAGAATTAAAGTGGGATAAAAATATGAATAGTTATAAGTTTCGAGATTAAAATACGATTACCTAAAGTGTCGGAGAGGAAAACCTAATTACCTAAAGTCTATTTGATATATAAGTAATTTTTGTCTTATTCTCCATCCATTTCATTTCTTCTTCTTCCTTCCCCATCCTTGGCTGAATTCCCCTCTCCATTTCTCTTCTAAAATTTTCAAAGAAATCCAAAGAAAACTTAACTAAACACCTAATTAACCTATCCTACATAAAATTCTACCAAGGAAAACAAGTAAAAGATTGAAGAAAAGCAACCTAGGATTTTGGCCACCATTGAAGAAAGAGGTAAAATGTTTATTTCTTCATCTTTTCCATCTATTTTAGTAATATATATAGTTAGATGAGAGAATTGAATGATAGATAGCAAGATTGAATGAAAAAGAAGTGAAAAACCCTAATTTGATGAATATGGGTAAATCCAATTTCTTCATTTGAATTCCATAACTCAATCTAATGTTAGAATATGTCTAATTACATCCATTTGAACTTAAAATATGTGAAAAATTTGGTGTATAATCAAAGGAAGATAAGGAAGAGCATTTTTGCTTACTTTGAGTAATTTGGCATTTTATAGTATTTTTTATCAAACCGACGGTTTAGGTGACAATTATATATATTATTATGCATATACATACCATAATGTTGAATTATGAAATTCATTTGACCCATTTGACACTTGGCCGAAATGTTCGTATTCATTTTCCATTGATTTTTATTTGATTTCAAGCCTTGATTTGATCCATTTTCCTTGAATTGATATATGATTTGAAATGTTCCTTGAATTGAGTACATTGTTGACTTGAAATGTGAAACCCAAGCTTTATCATACTTACCCTCAAACTCTACCAAATTTGTATTTAAATAATACACACCAAGTGTTCAGTGAAATGCACTTTACAATTTCTTCAAGCTTATCAATTGCTACTAGTTTCCCCAGCGCAGACGGATATCAATCTTGCCAGTGTAAATGTGATCTTTTGACATGATTTGTACCTAAACCAAATTTGAGTTTTATTTCATTTGGCCTATGACTTGATGATCTTATCACTTGTTTATTGATCCATTTTGACATTAATTGATTAATGAGAAGCTAATGAGTTCATTGAATATATGATTGTAACTTTTGGTGTCCATTGGCCATTTGGCATTTTATTTGAATTCTTTTACCTATTTTTATATTGATACGACAAAGCTACCTTACCGATGGGATAGTGAGGGGAAATCCATCTGCATTGTGTACAATGAATATTTTAATCCTTGCTTGGAAGGGGTAATGTCCTAGCCATAAGGTCTGATCCACCTTATGCTTTATATGATGATATTACAAGGTTACATATTTACGAGACCCTTTATATTTGTTATATTTATATGCTTATGAGTTTTTATTGATTTATTGATCCTATTTGATCTTTCCATTAATTGTTTAACCTTAAATATTCTATAAGTACTTGTATTTTCTTTCTACTTACCTATGAGTTGGGCATTTGGTGTGTAATTTATAAAGTTAGCCATTTGATTCTTTACTGTATATCCATTGAGCTACTTATTAACCATTTATTGATTATCTATTTTCTACCTAGCCTCACTGTATGATAATATATATTTGATTCACTGAGTATTAAATACTCACCCGTTTAATGGTTTAATGTTTTTCAAGTCAAGAGTAAGGTGATTCCTAGACTTTCTTCTTCAGTTGGAACCATATCATATTTTATAATGTAAATATCAGAATTTGGATTTCTCTTTTGTAATCTTAATAGTTGCATGATATTGTAATTAAATGAGCTAGTAATATGTATAATGTGGTGTAAATAATATTTACTACTGTTATTTAAAATGCATGGTATATTATGGATATAGAAATGTCAAATGATGATGACAGATGAATGAGATAAAATATTAAGTATAGAATTGTAATTACAGGAAATGATTGTAAGTTTATAGCAGGGTTCTATGGGTGTTGGTAGCTTTAAGTGATTCCTACATCTTAGGACTATCATACTCCAAAATTGGGATGTGACAGAAGGCGTTTAATTTTCTTACTTGTTTGCTTTTCTAACAAAGCCTTCCATTACTTAAAAGTGGTAAAAATATCATTCTTGTGTTTCAAAAAATAAACCCATACCTTCTTGTAGTAGTTATCAATGAAGGTAATCATTTATCGAGCACTGCCTTTTGAAGGAACATGAGCAAACCCCTAAAGGACTAGATGAATATAATCCAAAGTACCTTTAGTCTTATGAATTGTAGTATTGAAACTGACTCTCTTATATTTGCCAAAAATGCAATGTTCAAAAAACTTTAAGTTTGATGTATTTTGGCTACATAAAAGACCCCTCTTATTCAAAACATCCAAAACTTTTCGACTCATGTGTCTTAGCTTCATATGCCATAATTTAGTGGCATCAAAATCTGATATAGAAGATGAAAAGACAATAGATATACCTGTAACAACAAATCCTTGCAACACATATAACCTACAATATTTCCTCAAACCCTTCATCATAACAATAACACCTTTCAAAACCTTTAAAATCCCATTTTCACCAGTAAGTTCGTGACTAGAATTTTCTAGTGCACTTAAAGAAATAAGATTGTTCTTCAAGTCAGGAACATGTCGTGCTTCAATTAATGTTCTCACCACACCATTATGCATTCTAATTTTAACTATTCCAATTCCAACATTCTCATAAGGGTAGTCATCAGCCATCAGAACAACTCTACCTTGAATAGGTTCATAAGTAGAGAAGCAATCTTTATTATGACATATATGAAAAGTAAAAGCATAATCTAAAATCCACCTTTGTGTAAATGTGGAATCATCTCCAATTACAAAGTAAACATCACATTCAAATACTCCCTCGACAACACTAGCTTCAATAAGCTTCTCATCATTCTTTGTTTGAGCTCTGTTTTTATTTTGTTGCTTGTTCTATAGTTTTAATCATTCGGATTTGATATGCCCCTTGTTCTTGCAATAATTGCATGTCATATTCTTGTGCTTAGACTTGGATTTAGATTTTAGTTTATTGCTATTTGTAAAATCTCTATTGGTAGACCTCCTTCTAACAATCAAGTTTTCTACAGGACCATTACTACTTGATACAAGTTCTTTATCCATAAGCTTTTTTGAAAACAACTTTGACTTAACCTCCTCTACCGTAAACATAGGCCTACTGAAAATCATAGTATCTCTAAAGTGCTTATGTGATGGAAGTAAAAACTGAAGCAGCATAAGAGTTTTATCTTTTTCATCATATTTGATATCCATATTATGAGTCCCTTTGGCAACTAAGAGGGGGGATGAATTGGTTGTTTGCAGAATTAACAATAAATTAAAAATTTAATTAAAGAAAAGAAAAGGAAGAAGAAAGAACACGAGGATTTATAGTGGTTCGACAACCTTGCCTACATCCACTCCTTAAGATCATACTTGAGAGTTCCCTTAACCGATCCTTTTACGGGTGTAAGATCAAACCCAAGTGTTTAGGCTAACATTTAAATCTTACAAGTGTTTTACAAAGGCTCACACTCAAACCTTACAAGTATTTTACAAAGGCTCACACTCAACCTATACAAGTGTTTTCCTTTTGGCTCACACTCAAACCCTTGAAGAAATACAAAAGAAGAAGAGAAAGAATTTCCCTAGAGTTTACCCAACTCTTAAATAATCAATAAGTCTTAATAAACTCAAGGATTTTATAATTTAAAGCTCACAAATTGATGCTTTATAAATATAGGCTCTCTAAGCCATATACAAAAATGATTTTAATAAAAAATCTTAATTCAATGATTTCAATTATTGTTCTCTTGTTTTCTAACCTTTTTAAAGCTTCAAAACAACTTGTATTTATAGCCCAACATCAAATATGACCATTAGGATCCAAAATATAGATGTTAGAACCCTTTTCAATGGCTATATTTTATGTCAGAATTGCAGCAGTCATGCCCGCTACCTCCTGAGTCGCGCCCAGGACTTAGGTGACTTTTGCTACTATACTTTTTTGAAGAATGTCGCGCCCGCCACTCCTAGTGTCGCACTAGCGACTTATTTTCTTCATATCTCAATTTATACAACTTCAAATCATATACTATTTTTTTTTTGTTAGAAACGATGTCTAATACAACTTTGTAGTTTATCATAACTCCTAAATAGTTCATCTTGATTCCTTAAAAATATTTTATTGCTCCAATCTATAAGACAGTTTGAGCATGCTTTACTAATTCTTCAATTTCTCCTTCTATAAAACTCGAAATGACTTGATTCTTTTTCCATATGAAACTAGACTTTCAGACTTCAATTATCTATAATGGCATGCCCAAATTATTCTTCTATAATTCCTAGCAAAGTTTACAATTTTCCTTATCAATTTTATCCTAGTTTGTCAGTTTGAGCATAATTCCTTAAAAAATTCATATGTTGATTTTCTAATGTCCAATGCTTAATCCAATTTTTGTTCCTAAAACTAGACATCCATATATTTCCATCCATATATAGTTTGTCCTACTAATATCTCCCAATTTATACATAATTTGGGATCAATGTGGACTCTGTACAAGTGCACTCCATTAAGCCTTATGTGTTTAACCTATATTTGAGCAATGGTCATGATTTCTCATGCCTTAATAAACTCAACAAAATTGTTAGATCAAATAACACATTTATATTGTTTTGTTAACACATTTAAATTGTTAGC
>CANXYC012341771.1:0-25416 GCA_948193065.1 Aleurites moluccanus | reverse complement strand
TTTGTTTTATAGGGATAATTAGGTTTATATTCTGCCCTCTTCGTAGCAAGAAGCTTATTAAATGTTCTATCATCTAAATGTAAAGGAGTTTCTTCTACCATACTTAGCGATTTTCTAAGGTCTTCAGCTGCTTTGCTACTTTCTTGATTAGCAGCTCTAATGTCAGGGTCAACAATATAAGAAACTATTTTGTCTTTCCTTAATTACAAAATTTCTTTTTTAGAAAGAGGTTTTTTCAAAACTCTTTCTCGCTCAATTGCATCAAGCCTATCTTTCACCAATTTTCCTACCTCTTTTTCTAGTGCATTTCTTTGTTCTGGTGAATTACCTATATTTCCTGTCGCATGCAACTGCTCAAGGAGAAGGCTCACTTCATTATGAATATTCTGAAATGAAGTCAATCTTAAAGGATTAGAGCTGACACTTTTTTCTCTATCTAATTTTTCCATTATTATCTAGAATTACTGGGTGTATTTTCAATGTTTTCGCACCTTTCTAAAAATGTTACCCAATTGTCTAGACCTGGAGAATTTTCCCAAAGAGTAAGAAAAAAGTCAATTTTTCTGAAGTGCAATCTTTTCCAAATAAAATAATCTTTTTTAAGATTATCACTCCAACTTGAAGTTCTAGAGGTTACCAGAGGAGTATCTTGATCTAAAATGGCTAATTGATAAAAACCAGATACTGCTCTTCTAGAAATTCAATTATGTCTGATACACCACAATATTCATGGGCAATATTATTTTCTAAGGGAGTATTTCTATAACGATAATCAATTCTAATTAATTCGTCCCTATGTTTAATTCTTCCACAAACCTAAGAATATTTCCACTGTATCAGTGCATGCGCTTTTCTTTCTATAATGGAAAAATGTTTTATACTGTTATACACTCTTTCTGAGATTAAGGAATTTTCTCTAAAAATTTCATCCATAAACTAGCAAATTAAATAAATTTTAGACTTATATGAACAGTTTTTTGAAAATTAGGAACCAAAATATAATTAAATGTTAGTTTATTTTCTAAAAAGAATTTTTATGTTTTGAAAATTAAAGTTCAGAGATTTTATTGTTACAAATTAAAGTTAAATGACCATAAAGTGCGTTAGACAAAATTGAGGGACTATAAATGAAACTAATCCTGATTTAAAAGGCAATAAGAGTATTCACAATGATTATAAATATATAAAATAGTATTTAAAAAAATATTTAATTGCTTACATTCTTCTACATACGACATCACTACTTATTATGAGTATGTTGGATTTGGTGGTAGTAGTTAGCTATATGGTCCTCAGCTAACTATTCTTAGTCAACAATCAATATGGAGTTTTTAATTATTTAAGGTTTAAAATTAAAGTTAAATTATAAAATGATAAATAAGTATATTATTTTATATATAACGAAGAATTTAAATTATATGAAATTAATAATTTAACATTACACATAAAATATATTAATAAAAATAACTATATATAATTATTATTTTTATTTAAAAATGTGAATGGAAATAGATATTAAAATACTTAAGAATAAGATAATAATGCATATATATTTTTATTTTGTAGTAAGTATTTTCGTAATTATTTTAAATTTTAATTGTATTTTTTAACAAAAGTTAGCTTTTCAACTCAAAAGCTATATATAAATTCTAATTTTTTTATTCAAAAACTAACTTTTAATTACAATTTCATAAGCTAGCAGTAGGAAATACCGTCACCAACTCTTCAATTTTTTTACCAAAATAAATTTTAGATTTTTAATCAAAAGTTAATTTTTAGTTATAATTTTAAAAATTAACATTTGGAAATACAAGATTTCATAGATAATTTTACCCTGAATTTTATAAAATTTTACAATTATAATTTTTATTTTATTTTATGTTAAATTTTGATACTTAATCATTGAAATTTTACCTCAAGTTTAATTGTTAGAAAAAAATTATTAATTAAAAAGAAAAAAAAATAGTCTCTTTGGCAACTAAGAGGGGGTGAATTGGTTGTCTTATAAAATAATAATCAATTAAAAATATGATGAAGGAAGAGAAAAAGAGAATCAACACAAAAATTTATAGTGGTTCAGCCAAAACAAGCTTACATCCACTTTTCAAGATCACACTTAAGTATTTCACTATCTTTGATCCTTTTACAGGTTTAAGATCAAATCTAAATGTTTTGCTTCACACTTTAACTTTTTACAATGTGTTTTTCTTAAATTAGACTCACACATAATCCAAAAGATTAATAAGAGATGAGAAGAAAAATTTTTCTTTTCTACCCCACTCTCTTATAAACAATGATTTTCAACAACCTTGAAGATTTACAATAAATGCAAGTATATACTGATTTTTGTACAATAAATATGAATGATCTTTCAATAAATGACTTATAAACTTGTTTAAAGTTGTTCTCTACTCATTTAATACAAATCAACTCATATTTAGAGTTTTGGTTGAAGAAAGAGCCGTTTTGACTCATTTTCCTGCAATAAATGCACCTGAAATTTCGCTCCAACGGCTAGTTTACAGGTGAGTTACGCCCGCGACTAGAATCGACGCGCCCGCGACTGACATATGATCTTTTGACCTGAAAAAGAATAAATTTAAATTTTATCAAGTTGCGCTCGCGATAAATAACTGTCGTACCCGCGACCAATTTCAATATTCAACATTCAAACTTGGTTGAACTACTTCACGCCCGCGATTGAATTGGTCAATCCTGCGATTTTAACTAGTCGCACCCGCCACAGTATAATGTCGCGGCCGTAAATGAAAGTCACTATTTATCTTGAAGCTACTGGATGTTTTGAGATATTCTGATTTTAATTTCGTGCTCGCGAATAATTCTGTCACACCCGCGACTTCACTTAGTCGCATCTGCGACTTCCTTGTGTTGCTCCTGCTACTGGAGGGACACTGTTCACCTTGAAACTATTGGATATTTTTAGAATTCTCAAATTAATTTCATACCTACGATTTGAATCTTTTCAAGACTTTGACTGATTTTGTCGCACCTGTGACCAAGCTTGTTCCTAGCATCGCTCCCGTGACTAAGCAGCATCCTGCAATACTTCTTCGAAATTCTTGAAAATTCTTGCACATAATCAAACAAACTCATTAGTCCATTGATTTGGTGTTTGTAACCATCAAAATAAGAATGAAAAAGACCTTAAGGTCTAACAAAATTTATTTGTGATATATGTGTATAAGACAACATTTGAACCTCTGATCTAATTTTAAACCTCAGGCATGACATATGCATAATTCATTGAGTTGAAGGCTCACCCTCCTTCTATTTTGATTTTCAGATGTTAGAGTAGTCGGCCTAGAGACCGAGGATAGAGCTTATTGACTTCTTTCTCCAAGAAGCTATTTTAAAGTATAGACTCTATTTATTTTGAATACATTTATTTTTTAATGATTGAGATGTAATTCTCTTAGAGCTCTATAATATTTGAATGGTTGTAATATTCTTTTGGGTTATCACTTGTTCATCTTGGATATCCTTTGATCCATGGTGAACAAGTTGATTATATTTTGGGTGATATATCATAGGTTGATGATGTTTATGATTGTGTATTATGGATGGTTATAGTTATTGTTTGTTATTGCCACATGATAGGTTGGTGTGTTCTACGGATTTTTGGTAGCCTTAAGCCTACCTATACCCTAGGACCGTCGCATTTCGGTTTTGGGATGTGACATTATTTCCCGTATAATTCTTTCTAAGGAGGTTGGGTTTTAAGTGAGACCGCTTGTGACTCTTCTAATCTTTCTTGAAAATTATGCTCGGTCTAGTTTTTGGTACAGTTAAGCATGTGCCATGATAGAATTTACTTTTATGTCTTATGAATCGTTTACCTTTGAATTGATTAATTTAAGGGTATATTTAAGTTGTTTTCACCTAAAACTTCTCACTAAATAGGGAGGCTAGCTAATGGCTAAGTGGGCTGGGGTGCCTAACACCTTCCCCAATCAGTACCCAGCTTCCTTACCTACATCTCTTAATAAGGCAGCCTGATACTTAGCCAGTGATAAAATTGCTACTCATTTCCTAGAGGAAGGAAATGCACTGAATTTGTGGCCTCGGTTACACCTTAAATCAAGTGACGACTATGTTCTTCTGTTTTGTTAATCCTTATTGATTTACCTTAAGTCAGAATATGAACCGTCGCCGCAAATGACAACACAGTCTGGCTACTCCACTGGAGACTTGAATAACCAATTCTATTTGCTAACTGTTTTAGATAAACTTAGATACATTTTTAATGCATTACTCAAAAAGGATAATTCCATCCTAAGATATAAAGTAATGAAAACTTTTAACCTAGCTTATATAGGTAAAGTAAATAAGATCATATAATAGATCAAAGATAGGGACATGAACTGACTTCTGACCCTAATTTTGATGAAAAATAAATGGTAGGAATTGTTTGCCTTATTATGCTATGCATTGTTATAAACCATGCAATATGCATCTTGCACAATCTAACACACGACCTATTTTAGCCATATAGGAAACATCTCCAAATGTCTAGATTTGAATCTAAGTAAATGAGCCCTTTGGAAAAGGAAATAGAGGAAATAACTAGGAAAATGGTGAGATATGAAATGAATGCTTTAAAGGAAGAAGTCAAGTCTACTATACATAAGGTGATGGGGTTTATGCTACATGAATTCAAAGCTATCATGAGTCAAGCCATCTCTAAAGACTTGAATGAGGTGACAAAAAAAGAAGATGGGTCATGCACTATGAAATAAGATGTCATCTCAAAACATGATAAAGAAGAGCCCCTCATGCATCAAAAAAGGAAGTTCACCATATTAAATGAACCTATGTCAAAATTTTTTTAAAAAGCTACAAAAGAAAGACCTCGTGCAACCTTTGGACCCAAAGCCTTTACACGACCTTTTGCCACATAAATTTAACCATAAAGCATACTACCAATGCCATCAAGTTGTTGGCCATTACACCAACCAATGTATAACGCTTAAGCATGAAATTCAAGACATCATTAATGATGGACTATTTCCCAACTTAAACTTAGCTTCATCTTTACTAGGGTACATGTCATACAAGGATGGCTATAAAGCATATTCTGAGGGTCTTAAGAATGAGGAAGCATCATGAAGCAGTTTGCCACCTTAGATTGAATTTTTGTCTTAAGAACTTAATTTTCCAATTAAGGATACAACTCTCTACATAGTTATCCTTTGGAAAATTGATATGACAAATTTTTTTTAGTAATGAATAAAGTGGCAAATTCCCTATGATATCATTACTTATACTTTAGCACTTGAAGTAAGTTGTGAGTAAAGAAGAAAGACAAAAGAATCATTGAAAAATGGAGGGCAAACCTTTCTAGGACTTTTGAAAAGAGGTCTTGTGAAAAAATCAAAGGAAAAAGATAAAATATTTAGCTAGAAAACCTCAAAAGGCTAACTAATAATAAGTGCTCAAAGTAAGCTTCAAAATTGCTTATGGTCATTTGAAAGGTTTCATCTTCCTAAAGTTATTCTGATTCAATATGTTCATTGACTAAGTTGTTTGAATCAATAGAAATGGAGATGTTACATTAGATTATGCATTAAGCATTCATGCATACATATATTCACTCATCACATTAGCATTTTGTCACCTAGCCAAGATTGCTCTAAAAGGAAACTACCCTTTTTCAAACCAATTTTAGCAAAGAGAGAAGTGAGTAATTGGAACTTCAACATTCAATAATTTAGAAGCACATTTTAAAGCATCAATCTAGGGATGGCTAGTATAGAGGAAATAATTAGAAAGATCTTGAATACAAAAGGGGATGCAAATGGCATTAAAGGAGCTATTTCCAAAAATAAGTCTATTCAAGATGAAGGGCCTTCCGTTGAGTTTGATCATTAACTCAAAGGAGATCATAAGACTAAAGGAAAGGTTATCATGACAGAGCACTTGGAATCTTCTCAAGTTGATAAGTACAAAGTATTAGCTATGCAAATTGAGAATATACAAATCATACTTAAGAGAAATGGGCTTGAAAGGTCTTATGACACGAATGACCTTGATCTCACTACTAATGAGAAACTTTCCCCAAGGTTTAAAATGCAAGAATTGCAAAAATTTGATGGCACTAGTGATCAAAGGGTAAATATGAGGCACTATGTTACTGTTATAGGAATCACTGGATTATCTATGGCCTAGATCACCAAGTTATTTATCTTATCCCTAATTGGAACTATTGTCTATTGGTATTATAACTTAGATAAGAAAGTTATAATGGACTGGAGAAAGTTGTCTCAAAGCTTCATTAAATAGTATTCCTATAATACATATTGTTTTCACTCTGTGTGATTTGGAAACCATCTACCAAGAGTATAATGAAACTTTTATCGATTGCTTAACTAGATGGAGGCAAAAGGGAACACAAATGAAATCTAGGACTGATGTTAAGGTCCAAATAAAAATGTGTGTGAAAGGCACTCTTCTAGATATCTATGAGAGGTAATGTTATATACCTTTATACAATTTTGGGCAATTGTATGAAGCTGGAATTTAAGTGGAAGACATGTTGCTTGAGAAGAATAGGAATCCGATTAGAAATAGTGAAAGATTAGATGATTAGGAAGGAGAAGAAGAACCCTATATTTGGCTATCGCATTCTACAAATAAACATCTTTCTTTATGCATTGAACCTTAGCTTTGAACACTTAGATATTTTCTTCAATAATGTAATACCCCAGCAGACAGAACAATAGATAGTGAGATAGAATAATAGATAATATATGGATATATTAAATTACAGTAATTGATATAATATTAATTGAAGTATGAATAGCCTCAATCGATTATGAAAATATATAGAGAATGATAGGGAATAATAAAAAATAATTTTTGAGCCTCAATCGGGTCACTTTTAAGGTACTGTCCCGGAAAGTACCAGTGTTAATTACACTGCCAGGAAAATAGTAGTCCAACTAATTTAAGAATTTTTGACCCAGAATTAGGAGGATGAAATAATTTAATTTTATGTAAAATTATGGTGAAGAGAAAGAGTTGAAAAATATTTTGGAATACTAAAAATAAGAGTAAAGGCAACTTTGGGGGCAATTTTGGAAATCCACTGTTTGAGATCCAGAAATGACCCAGAACTATGTTTAAAGAATAGAACAAGATAAAATAAGGTATTTCACTCCCCACACTTGAGATTGAATCTAAACAGAATAGACAAAATAAATTACAGAAAATTTTGGGGTCAAAATGCAAATAAGAAAAATTTTGGGCCAAAAGTGTAATTAAATAAAGTTGTGGGACCCACCCTTTTTAGAAATGGAGCTAGGTGTCCGGCCATGATGGTTAGAGGATGAATTTTTTTATAGAAAATGAATAATTGATTTATTAATTAATTGAATAGAAGACAAATCATCAAAATTCTAGAAAATTCTTTCTTTGTCTTCATTTCTTTTTGGTTGGCTTTTGGTATATATAAAAAGAAGATGGAAATAGCAAATAGAGGAGGAAGTGACCAAACCAAAGGGAAGAAAAACAACTAAAAATTTTCTCTTAACCTTTCCATAGAAATCAACCAAAATTAGATAGGAAGAGATGAGAGAAAGAAGAGTTAAGAAATGAAGTTGATGGAGATTAAGCTATTTAGAGAGATCAAAGAAGATGGAATCCAAGAGTTTAAATTAAGGTAATAATTTTAAAATTATTATTTTAAATTTTATTTAAGAGTTCTATAGTATGATTTGGCAAATAATTGAGGTAATTAAGTTAAAAATGTAAAGAATGAGTTAGGGTTTATATAGTTTCTGAAATATGATTTGAGACAGTAATATTTTGGCTAATATTCTGAAATTTTAATGACTAAATTTGAAGATGGTTAAAAAATGAAAGTTGTAGATAAATATGATAATTAGATTTTTGCGTAATAAATTTGGCAAATTCAAAGTGAGGAAAGAGTTATTAGGTAAAAATTGTGACTGACCTGGAATTAGGGTTATGAAAAAATGCTACTGTATTTTTATTTTTTATAATGATAAAGATAGAATTAGAAGAAGTATTTAACATTAAAAGTATTCATCTGTGTCTTATCTAAAATTCTGTAAAAGGATTTTTCAATTGGATTTGTGGTTTATGAGATATTAGATCATAAGTGTAGACTGCCCGAAATGACTACTTAACAGAACATAGGTTATAGATTTCTATTAATATAAGGACCTTAAATTCTGAATTAGAGAAAGTGTTAAACATAAAAGATGTTCATTTATATGTTATCTAAATAAATGTAAGATGGTTTTATAATTGGATGAGTATGGAATTAATTATAGGTATGTAAATAGGGTATGTCTGGATAAAGGTTTCAGGGCAGTAGTTTAATTTTGGAAATTCATTAATAATTGTTCAGTGATTCAAAAATTCTAAAATTTGGATATGTTATAATTTTATGTGTCTAATTTCAATATAAAAAGGAATTATAGTAATTAGTTAAGTATTGATTGAGTTATTAGCAAATGAACAGTATATGCCAGAATAAGATTTATAGGCAGAATGCAGGCAGCAGGACTGGTTGTGAAGCTAAGTTTAAATTAACACCATAAATTGTGTAGTAATGAGTTTAATGTGAAATTTGGGTATGTTAGAACCTTATATGTTTAGTTTAATTAGGAATAATAATTAAAGAAATTGGATAATTTTAGAGAGAGATATGAGTAATGGAGCATAGGCTACTAGTAAGGTTCTTTATAGGAAAAACCCTAGTAATTTGGAAATTTGAGGAATTTTCTTTAATATAAGTATAAGTAATGTAATTTTTTTGTTAAATAGTATCTAAATGGAAATTAATTGGATATGTAGAGTCAAGAATGAATAATAGATGTGATGGGTACCATAAGAGATAAGGTAAAGAATTAAGGATAAAGGAAAAGGAAAATGTTCAAGTTATAAGCTAAGCTGAGTAATGTATACATACCCATGTTTTGATTTGTTGACCCAATGAATATGATTCTTTCTTGGTTAAGTGTCACATTGCTATTATTGATCATCCTTTGATCATCCTTATAATTGAAATCACCAAATCTATTGATTGTTATTGATATTGAAATGACTATTATACTTGATTGACTATATACCCGAATTGCTCCTAAAAGTATGCACACCAAATGTTTAGCCACATTCCATGATATTTATTGTTAGTTGTTACCTTTGTATCTAGTAAAGAAAACAATACATGATTCGTGAAATTTATTGACATTGATTGACAAGTAAACCCATGTGTATGGATCGAAAGCCATTGTACCATAATGTTCCTAATGAATATTTGATATTGTTGTTGATTCCATTGGCCTATTTACATGTGGATTTGACAGAGCTGCCTCACCGACGGGGTACTGGGTACATATCGTCTACACTGTGCACATTGACTATATGTGATACCCTAGCTGAGAAGGGTTAAATGTCCTAGCTATAGGGCCTGATCAGCCTTATGTACATGATATGAGATTGACATGAGATTATATGTGTTCTAGCCCTTTTATCTATCTTATCTACATGATACAAGTATTAATTACCTGTTTATTGATTACAAACTTATATTTTATTGCTTACCATTGATGGCTATTCTTTTACCGATTTAATTGTTACCTGTTCCAAACTTCTAAAGACATTTGGTGTGCAAATTAATTAATCTTTGACAAGCAAATTGAATATACTGATATTCTTTATTATATTTATTGACACTTGACTACCATTGATATCTTTTATTATCATATGCTTATATCTCATATTTAATGATGTATACATGCTCACTGAGTATTTTATACTCACCAAATAGTGGTTTATAATTACCAAATAGTGGTTTATAATTTTACAGGGATGACATAGAGGAAGATGATTCCAAGTCAATTTCTTTTCTGACTTGGAATGTCAAGCACATCAAGGTAGAATTGTATTCTCTAAAGGTTATAAGTGTCAACTCATAGAGCTTCATGGTACTGTGTATAATTAGATAATTGAGTACTATAATGATGTATTGACATTGAAATAATTGACGATTAAGTGGTATTCAAAATATAATGTGTAATGTATAATGATTGATAATGACAATGATAGTAAAGTGATAGAGATAGTGATACTGAAAATCATAAAATAATATTTATATGTTTTAAAAGAGATTTAGAAGTGTTATGTATGTCTATGAAATTGTGAAGTTGAGGGTATAAGGAAGGCAAATTATTAGGAGTGCAAAAATAATTTTAGTGCAGGCTGTGTAATTTTTAAAAGACCCAGTTTTGGGTCGGGAATAAGATTAAAATTACAAAGAAAACTCTAGCAAATTTTCTGTAAAATTTATAAGTAATAAATGGGATTTAAATATTAATGAATGGATGATCAATAACTAGATTGTTAAGGGGTTCTATGAGTTTCCGGTGACCTTAGGTCTGCCCGTGCCCTAGGACCGTCGCGGCCCAAAAGTGGGTTGTGACATGTAATGATACTTGCAAGTTGGATCACTTTTATGAGCTTGTTTAGTATGAGCTTTTTGCAAACTCATTTGATTAGTTTGAGTATAGCTCAATTGCATGACTTTATGTTTGATGTGAGAAAGAGATGAAAAAAGAGAATAAAAGGGAAAGAAACTTAGGGGCATCTCTGTAAACTAGACTGAGGACAAATTTTTAAAAGTTGCAATTGATCCCTACAACCATAAGCTTGGGAGTAAGAATTTGTTGGTCAAAACCATTGCAAACATGGGGGCAAGTCATTGCTTGAAAAATCATTAAAAGCTTAGGCGCAATTTCTTACTGGAAAAAATCATTGAAAATATAGGGGCAAGTCCTTGCTTAAAAAATCATTGAAAGTTTAGGGGAAAAAATGTTGAGATCAAGTATTGGCCTATGTCTAAAGAAGCTATAAACATCTTAGAGCTATATTACCCCAAAAGATGAGATAAAAATTGTAATGGACTTTATGATCTCACCACGAAGGCTTGAATAACAATTCAAAAGGATAAGAATAGATTGGTGAATTTTGGAGAACAAAAATAGGAGAGGATTACCTAAATGTTTTTAACAATACCTCTTTAGAAAATTGATAGCTTCAAGACCGAATTGGTTTTTCTTTCACCAAATTCATAAAAGGTCAAAAATATAATGTTACTCAAGGTCAAGTAAAGTCCATTTCAAGAAGAAACAAAATGATTCCCACTAGGTAGAAAACCTTAAAGACTCTACCTAGGTAAAAGTTAGGGCAAATGTGAGAAAATAATTGGTTGGAAAACCTGAAAAGGCCAATCAATAACAAATATGAAGTCATGTGAATGTTGTTATACTTTTATTTGATGAATGAAGTTGTATGTAACTAGTATAGTACTTGTCTTGTAGAACATATTCTATGTTGCAAGTTTTTTGGAAGAAATATCATTGTGTTCATAAAGTAGCCAAATTTGGAAAAAAAAAAGAGAAGAAAAGGAAAAAAAAAAAAAAAAAGCTTGCTAAGTTGAAAACCTAAAAGGGCAACTTAGGCAAAAGTTAGAGCATGATGAGGAAAGAAGAAAGTAAATGAAAGAAGATAGCTCGCTAAGTTGAAAACCCTAAGGGGTAGCTTAGGCAAAAATTAAAGCAAAAGAATAAAGAAAGAAAGTGAATTTAGTTACAATAATGCAAAAGAAGGATTCTTTAAGTTAAATGAAAAGTAGAATTACAGACCCTTATGTTGATTCTTCTTGCATCTCAAAGCTTGGACTCTCACTAAGGTTATGAAGTGCCCTTAAATGCTTAAATGATGAACACTTGAATTTTCTTTCCACTGATAGAGATGAATCTCTAAATTTTCTAAGAAACTCATATCTGGAAGTTATTTCTTCTAGTCCAACATCTCGAAGATTATTGCTTTCATGATGCTTTTTTCTTTTTTTTTGCTAGAGTAGCTCATGTTTCATTTTAATAAGAATTTCATTTCCTTTGAGACGTTTGCAATTAGATAGAGAAGCTATCAAGGCAATGATGTGCATACACACCTGTATACATATTGAATTTTAGGAATCATTCTTTTTGAAGCATTTTTACATATTCGCATCTTGCATGAAGATATATCATGATGAAGAAAATATAAGATTTACCCATTATAGATGATAGCGATTAGGCATAGTTCTTGATGATAAATGATTGAGTGGAGACAATAATAAACATAGAAACCCTAGTTTGGAAGAAAACAAATCAAATACATTTATAATTGCCTGGGAAATAAGTTCCAGAATATTTCAGTGGTAGAATTATATTTGAATTGCTTGGATAGCAGTTCTTTAATGTATTTACAATGCTTCGATGGAAGTTCCTCAATATTTCGATGGTAGGATATATTCACATTGCTTGAATTGCAGTTCATCAATGCATTTACATTGCTTAGATAGCAGTTTCTTAATGTTTTGATGGCAGGATTATATTTGCATTGCTTGGATAGCAGTTCCTCAATGCATTTACATTGCTTAGATAACAGTTCCTCAATTCATTTACATTACTTGGATGGAAGTTCCTTAATGTTTCAATGGTAGGATTATATTTGTATTGCTTGGATAGTAGTTCCTCAATGCATTTACATTGTTGGTTATAAGTTTCTCAATGTTTCGATGGTAGGATTATATTAGCATTGCTTGGATAACAGTTCTTCAATGCATTTATATTGCTTGGATGGAAGTTTCTCAAATGTTTCGATGGTAGGATTATATTCGCATTGCTTAGATAACAGTTCCTCAATGCATTTACATTGCTTGGTTGGAAGTTCCTCAATGTTTCGATGGTAGAATTATATTCGCATTGCTTAGATAGAAGTTCCTCAATGTCTCAATCGCAGAATTATATTTACATGCTTGGATAGAAGCTCTTCAATGTTTTGATGGCAAAATTATATTTTATATTGCTTGAATAAAATATCCTCAATTTTTTTATGTCATAATTATATTTACATTGCTTGGATAGAAATTTCTCAATATTTCAATGACTTCCCAAAATAAGGGAAATTTGCATTGACTAGAAAGAAGTTTTTGATGCGACCAAAATATTTCGAACTGGTAAGGTTCAAGTTTGCACATACTAACCTCGAATGGTTGCATGAACTTTAGCATGCTTTATTGTACTATGTTCACTCGTACACATGCTTCACAACCCTACTAAAGTGGGGCAAACTTTTAGCATCAATTTTTGATACACCTTAAGTCCAAGTCGAAGCCCCATGATATGGTATCAAGAGTTGAGATTGCGAGAAGATGTTTGTCAAAAGATTTCTTTTACTCTTTTGAATCAAGGAAATTGCTAGATTCTTTTAGCAATCATGATGATATGGGTTAATGTTTAAAAAAAGTCAAAATGTTATTTAAAATGATTTCGGGACATTTTCGACCATGTTCATAGTTTCGGACAGAAATCGGGCCCGTGGGTGGCTGCGGTACCCTATTGTGATAAGTCGCCGGCCCGTACTAGCCCGATAGTGATTTAAGTTGATATTTCAATAAAAAAGAGTTTAAATACTATTTTAAATGATTTTGAAAAATTTTGGGTCATTTCGGGTTATGTTCGGAGATTTAGACGCAATCGATTGCAGCAAGCAGGTAGGTCGTACTGGCCTGGGATTGATTTGAGTTAAAATCTAAATAAGAAGTGTTTAAACATTGTTTTAAATGATTTTAAATTTTAGGTCATATAGAAAGTTCGAGCATGAAAACGGATACGCAGGAGCCCGACGGACCTAATTGTGGCAAGCCATCGAGCCCATATGGTGGCCAAGGCCGAATGGTTCTTTTTGGGCCACACGAGTCTGTATCAAAACATGCAGACTCGTCTAGCCCTAGGGCCACACAGCCCAACGACCCCTATACACATGTCGGCGTTTTCTCGAGCTCATGCCACCACTCCACCGCTCGATTTCTCTTTAGTTTTAGGCCTTCAGGTCTATTTTATTGCCTAATTAACTTCTAAAAGATCTTCCTTTTTGGTATTTTTGTTAGAAGGAAATATTTTCTTCAAAAGCTAAAAAGGAAGTATGCAAGTGCTTTGTGTGCAAGTAACTTTAAAAGCTAATTTGGAAGTGTTTATTTAAATAATTTTGAAACTAAAACTTATTTAGGAACTTGAATAAACTAAATGGGAAGATACTTATCTTGCACACTAAGTATACTTCCTATTTAGGTGAGGTGAAGAGAGTTTTGAGAGACTATAAATACCCCCTTCACCCTAGAGCATAAAAAATTTCAAGCAAAAAATTAAGAGAAAATCTAGAGCTTAAGAACTTTCCTACAGAAAATTAAATATGAAATTTTAGAAATAAAATATAAAAATTAAGCTTTTAAATTAAATACATTCTTTAGTTGAATTATTTTCTTTTGAAACTAAATTTGGCAATCAAGAAAGAATTCTTTTGAATCAAATAATTCTTAAAAGAAAATTATATTTTGATTTGCAACTTTAGCATCTTCTTCTTCTAAACCTTCTTCCAAAAAGATCTTTCAAGAGAGTTCTTGGTAGTATTTCTTGAGAACAAGAAGTAAATTAATTTGAATCAAGACTTTATTCAAAGCAAGTTTTGGTGATCAAACAACCTTCTTTGAGCGATCGACGTTCTTGGAATTAAAACTACCCATAAGATGAATGAAACCTGAGGGCGATTTGTCGAGCCTTGGTATATCCAAGTTTAATTAGGTTCTATATTTTTTTATATATATATTTTCATAATTGGCATTATGAATTCATAGCTAACACCAATTAATTTGGAACTAAGAATTTGTTGAGTTGAGTTGAGTTAAGTCGAGTATTTTTATAATTGACATAATATGAATTGTTTAGACATAATCATATAGATTGGTAACAATCCATGCGATCTTTATTTTTTAATCTTTGTGAATTTCTTAAAAATAAATGAATTTAGTTTATTTTAGTCATTTAGCTACTGAATTTTGATGTTTAAGGGTTATACTTTAGGAATAAATTGAACTAAATTGAATTAAAATTTAAAATAAACTTTGAAAGGCATGTTACAACTCCTTTTGCACAAATACTTAAATATTTGATTTTAGCCACTGTGTGAATTCAAAGTCAATTTGAAATTGATTTTTAATAAGTTTAAATAACTATAAAATATAAAGTGAAG
The DNA here is from genome assembly GCA_948193065.1 of Aleurites moluccanus. Taxonomy (NCBI): domain Eukaryota; kingdom Viridiplantae; phylum Streptophyta; class Magnoliopsida; order Malpighiales; family Euphorbiaceae; genus Aleurites; species Aleurites moluccanus. The sequence goes on along the minus strand of CANXYC012341771.1, from coordinate 10,293 downwards.
AGATTTGGGTAAATGGGAAAGAAATGATTTGAAAATCAGATCCAAAACATCAAAAATCGATCAAAAAATAAAATAGGGTATAGGTATCAGGTCAAAATATGCCCCTATAAAGGCGCACGACCCTGTGTAGGGCCACCCTAGGCTTTTGCTTGAGTCATATAGCTTTGCATCACTTTCCTTTCTCTGTTTTCCAATTTGCATGTTACTGTGGTACTTTTCTTGCATATAAATGGTAAATATGATGTATATAAAAGTATAAAACTTAAGTTAAATGTTTATATGATGATTTTAATGAATTTAGAAGCATGTTATAATAATTTGGTACTAATATAAACTTAGTTGAGCATGTTTATTGTAATTTAGTTTAATTTGTGTTTTAAACTTGAGTTTTAGTATGTTTGATGTTAATTTTAATTAGCATGATTAAATGTATGATAAAATGGCTTTAAAATGGGTATAATGGCATGAATAACTATTGACCTAAATAAATTTGATAAATAAAAGGTTTGGGCCTAAAAAGATGTAATTTGGATGCATATTACATCAAAACTAATTTTAGCATAAATGGCTTAGTTCTAAGTTGACTAAGATGAAATGGCTACTAATTTTTATTGAATATTTTGAATTATGTTATGCATGTGTAATTTGAGTATGAACCAACAAATGAATGAGACATAAGTGATTAAAAGTAAATTCAATTGATATGCAAAATAAAATATGTTTTATAAGTTAGTATGCCATGATTAGGTTAGATATTCAAAGTGATTTAATCTAACAATATTTTTATATATTAATCATTATTTTTTGGCATGTTTTGATCATATGTATATAAACCAAAATAATTAGAATGACCTAATTAAAATGCTTTGTATCATGCATACGCACATATAAATGTTGGAATGATTAATAGTGAAAAGCATGATTGTTTGTAAAGTATATTATGCATGCATATTTTTGTTATATGGAATAATTATATAGGAATGAAGTAAGGAACTAAATAATATGAGGTCCGTAAGGTCCAAGCATGAAACAAAATAAATGGACCCAAATGCATTAAGGCCTGAAAAGTGAGTTTCGGATTCTAAAAGCTTTAATAATAATGTCATTGTACAATTTCATTTTTCCTTTCCTTTCGTTATCTTAGGATATTAGATGTATTATTATATGATGTATGATGCAATTTACCCTAAGTAAATTATGCTAAAGTGTTGTTAGGTTATTAGAGGTTTCATTTCTCTTTCTATTTCTTTAGGGTTAGTGTGAATTATTGAATATGCAATGAACTTAATTCTTTTGGGCATTATTTTAGGAATAGCCTTATGAAATTGTACAATTAATTATACTCTGTATAATTCTGTCTAAGAAGGTTGGGTTTTAAGTGAGACCGCTTATGACGCTTCTAACTTTTCCTAGGAAATATGTTCGGTCTAGTTTTTAGAATAGTCAAGCATATGCCATGATAGAATTTACTTTTATGTCTTATGAATTGTTTACCTTTGAATGATGCACTTTTGAATTGATTAATTGAAAGGTATATTTATGTTGTTTTCGCCTAAAACTTCTAGCTAAATAGGGAGGCTAGCCAATGGTTGGACGGGCTGGGGTGCCTAATACCTTCCACAATCTATACCCAATTTCCTTACCTAGATCTCAATATATGGCGGCCTAGTACTTAGCCAGGGACAAAATTATCGCTCATTTCCTAGTGGAAGGAAATGCATTGAATTTGCGATCTCAGTTATACCTGTCACCGCAAAAGACTCAATAGTCTGGCCACTTCACTAGGGACTTGCAAAACCAATTCCTTTAGCTAGTTGTTTTAGATAAACATAGGTATACCCTTTTAATGCATTACTCAAAAAGGAAAATTTCATCCTAAGACATAAAGCAACAAAAAGTTTTAAACCTAGCTCATCTAGGTAAAGTAAATAAGATCATATAATAGTTTAAAGATGTGGGCATAAACCTTAATTTTGGTTGAAAAAATAAATGGGAGGAATTGTTTTGCCTTGTGCTATGCATTGTTGTAAACTATACATCATGCATCTTGTACAATCTAGCGCATGATCTCTTTTAGCCATATAGGAAACATCTCCAAATGTCTAAATTTAAACCTAAGTCAATGAGCCTTTTGGAAAAGAAATATAGGAAATAGCTAGAAAGGTGGTGAGATCTGAAATGAATGCTTTAAGGGAATAAGTCAAACCTACTATACATGAGGTGATGGTATTTATGCTACATTCAGAGCTTTCATAAATCAAGCCATCTCTAAAGGCTTGACTGATGTGACAAAAAAGGAAGATGGGTCATGCACCAAGAAAGAAGATGTCATCTCAAAACATGATAAAAAGAGCCCCTCATGCATCAAAAAAGTAAGTTCACCCCAATAAATGAACCTATGTCCAAAATTTTTGAAATGCTATAAAAGAGAGATCTCCTGCAACCTTCAGACCCAAAGTCTTTACTCGACCTTTTGCCACGTAACTTTAACCACAAAGCAAACTGCCAATTCCATCAAGTTGTTAGCCAATACACCAACCAATGTAGGAGGCTTAAGTATGAAATTCAAGATATCATTGATGATAGATGGTTTCCCAGCTTAAACTTAGCTTCACCTACACCAAAGTAAATGTCATACAAGGATGGCTATGAAGCATATTCCGAAGGGTCTTAAGAATGAAGAAGCCTCGTAAAGTAACTCGCCACCATAGTTGAATTTTTGTCTTAAGAACTTTAGTTTCCAATTAAGTATACAATTCTCTACATAGTTATCCTTTGGAAAATTGACATGACAAAAAAAATTTAGTAATGAATAAAGTAACAAAAATTTCTTAATAATGAATTTATAGGCATGTAACCTTGTTATATATGTGGATATATGATGAAAGGTTGATGATGTTGAGTGTCACAACCTATTTTTGGGCCGCGACAATCCTAAGGCACGGGTAGACCTAAGGTTACCAGAAACCCGTAGAACCCATGAATAATCCATTTATCAATCATTTTAGCTCATTCATCAATGCTTAAATCCCATTTATTACTTATAAATTTTACAGAAATATGCCAGAGTTTCCTTTGTAATTTTAACCTTATTCCCAACCCAAAACTGAGTCTCTCAAAATTACACAGCCTGCACTAAAAATTATTTTTACATTCCCAATAATTTGCCTTCCTTATACCCTCAACTTTACAGTTTCACAGACATATATAGCACTTCTAAATCTTTTTTAAAACATATAAATATTATTTTTGCATTTTCAGTATCACTGTCTCTATCACTTCACTGTCATTGTTATTATCAATCATTATACATTACACATTACAATTTTTAATACCACTGAATTGTCTATTTCAATATTCATACATCATTATAATACTCAATCATCTAATTACATTCAGTACCATGGAGCTCTATGAGTTGACACTTTTGACTTTTAGAATATAAAATTCTACTTTGATGTACTTGACATTCCAAGTCGGAAAAAAAATTGACTTGGAATCATCTTCCTTTATCTCATCTTGTAAAAATTATAAACCACAATAGGGTGAGTATAAAATACTCAGTGAGCATGTATATATCGTTAAATAGGTAATATAAACATATAATAACAAAAGTGGTCAATGGTAATTAAGTGTCAATAAATACAATGAAGAATATCAATATATTCAATTTAAATGTTAAGATTAATTAATTTGCACACCAGATGTCTTTGGAAGTTTGGGACAGGTAACAATCAAATCGATGATAGAATGGCCATTAAATGTAAGCAATAATATATAAGCTTGGAATCAATGAACAGGTAAATAGTACTCGTATCATGTAGATAAGACAGATAAAGGGCCCTGAAACACATAGACTATGTGTAATTACACAGTCCATCACTTATCAATCTGATATCATTTACATAAGGCGGGTCAAACCTCACGGCTAGAATAAGTCCCTTCCTAGCTAGGGTATTAATAAACAATGTGTACATTGCCGACAGTATGTACCCACTACCTTGTCGGAGCGGCAGCTCTGTCAAATCCACATGTAAATAGGCCAATGGAATCAATAACAATATCAAGTATTCATTAGGAACAATACGGTACAATGGCTTTCGATCGATACACGTGGGTTTACTTGTCAATCAATGTCAATACATTTCATTAATCAAGTATCAGTTTCTTTATTTGATACATAGGTAACAATTAACAATAAATATTATGGAATGTGGCTAAACATTTGGTGTGCATACTTTTAGGAGCAATTCGGGTACATAGTCAATCAAGTATAATAGGCATTTTAATATCAATAACAATCAATGGATTTGTTAATTTCAATTATAAGAATGATCAAAGGATGATCAACAATAGCAATATGGCACTTAACCAAGAAAGAATTATTTTCATTGGGTCAATAAATCAAAACATGGGTATGTATAATGATATATACATTACTCACCTTGCTAATATCTTGAACATTTCCCTTTTCCTTTATCCTTGATTCTTTGCCATATCTCTTATGGTACCCATCACATCTCTTATTCATTCTTGACTCTACATATCCAATTAATTTCCATTTAGATACTATTTAACATAAAATTACATTACTTATACTTAGATTAAAGAAAATTATTCAAATTTCCAAGTTACTAGGGTTTTTCTGTGTAAAATTCTTTACTGGCAGCATGTGTTCCATTACTCATATCTCTCTCTACAATTATACAATTGCTTCAATTCTTATTCCTGGTTAAACTTAACATATAGGTTCTAACATATCCAAATTTCACATTAAAACCATTACTATACAATTTATGGTGTTAAATTAAACTTAGGCCTATAACCAGCCCTGCTACCCTGCATTCTGCTTGCAATCCTATTCTGGCAGATTCTATTCTTTTGCTAATAACTCAATCAACACTTAACCAATTACTATAACTATTGAAAATAGACATATAAAATTACAACATATCCAAATTTCAGAATTTTTGGATTACTGAACAATTATTAGTGAATTTCTAAAATTAAATTACTGTCCTAAAATTTTTATCCAGACATACCCTGTTTCTATGCCTATAATTAATTTCGTACTCATCTAATTTCAAAACCATTTTACATTAATTTAGATAATACATAAATTATCATCTTTCATATTTAACACTTTCTCTAATTCAGAATTTAAGGCCTTTATATTAATAGAATTTTGTAACCTATGTTTTGTTAAAACAGTCATTCCGAGCAGTCTACACTCATGACCTAATATCTCATAAACCACAAATTCAATTGAAAAAAACTTTTACAAGATTATAGATAGGTCATAAGTGAACATTTTTTATGTTTAATACTTCTTATAATTCTATCTCTACCATTATATACAATAAAAAAACAGTAGCATTTTTCTATGACCCTAATTCCAAGCTAGTCACAGTTTTTACTCAATAACTCTTTCCTCACTTCGAATTTCACAAATTAATTTTACAGAAGTCTAATTAACATATTTATATACAAATTTTATGTTTTAACCATTTTTAAATTCAGTCATTAAATTTTTAGAATAATAGCCACAAATTACTGTCTCAAAACAGAATTCAGAAACTACATAAACCCTAACTCATTCTTTACATTTTTAAATTAATCACTTCAATTATTTGCCAAATCAAACCTTAGAAATCTTAAACACAATTAAAAATGATATGTTTTGAATCATTACCTCAAATCAAATACTTGAATCCCACTTCCTTTTGCTCCACCAAAAGCTTTAACACAATTTTTCTAACATATTTTCTTCATAAAGCTTCTTCCTTCTTCAATTTCCTATCTATTTTTGGTTGATTCTTTGGAAATGTTGAAAGACTTATTTCTTTGGTTTTTCTTCCCTCCATGTTCGGTTCTCCTCTCCAAAAATGGTAGCCAATATATACTTATCATCTTTTCAAAAGCCAACAAAAAAAATTGAATATAAAAATAATAGAAATTTCTAGATTTTTGGTGATTTGTCACCTATTTAATTAATTAATAAATCAATTATCATTTTCTATCAAAACTTCACCTCCTCCACCACTATGGTTGACCACCTGGGCTAAATTCTAGAATGGGTGGGTCCCACAACTTTGTTTAATTACACTTTTGGCGCAAAAGTTTTCTTATTTATATTTTTTATCCCAAAACTTTCTGTAATTTATTCTGTCTATTTTGTTTAGATTCAACCTCAAGTGTGGGGAGTGAAATACCTTATTTTAAGTTGTTATATCATTTAAAAATAGTTTTGGATCATTTCTGGATCCCAGACAGTGGATTTCCAAAATTACCCCCAAAGTTGCCTTTATTTATAATTTTTCCATTACTCTTATTTTCAGTGTTCCAAAATATTTTTCAACTCTTTCTTTTCACCAAAATTTCACATAAAATTAACTTATTTCATCACCCTAAGTTTGGGTCAAAAGTTCTTAAATTAGCTGGACTGCTATTTTCCTGGCAGTGTTTCCAACATCGACGATTTCCAGAAAAATATCTCATTTGCATTCCAACTGTGTCTCTAAAATTATTTCTAATCATTTCAATAATTTTAACCCAAAAATTGAGAACTATATCATGCATTCAAGATAGGGCTTCCTAGGGTATTACATCGAGTCATTGGTATGCATGGTTAAATTATGGACAAAGAAAATAATTGAATGTTGTTTTTATTTGTGAACACTAGATTTTCACATGCCTGGACTCCAAACACATTCATATCAGACTTAACTGGGCCTCCGGAGGCTCGAAAAGTGGAAAAACGGACAGTGGATGAAAATCGAACACACTCATAGACTGTTAGAACTAAATCTGGCGGATCCGCCCAACCCCCTTGGCAGATCCACCAATGTGTCTCGTGTTTGACACTAGACACACTGGTGGATTCAGCCTCTCATGGTGGCGAATCTGCTAGTGACTCCAAAGTTGTCGACCACTTCAACCCTTCGTGACACCATTGTGTTAGCCGCCAAGGCATTCCAGTGTCACCGCTAGATCTGGACCCTTCCAAATGACCAGATTGCCCTCTAAAATGCCTATATAAGCCCCCTCACCCCTCCATTTTCAAACACATCAAGCTATTGAGTTGAACTTTCCTCAAATTCATGAAACCTCCCAAAGTTGATTTCACCTTCCAAAGGTTCAAAACCTCTAAAAGGTTCAACCTAAGCCAAACTTTCAAGGGCAAGACAAAAATCAATTTATCAGAACTCATGGGTTGCGCAAAGCATACTTGCCAAACACATTCTTCTCAATTGAAACTAAAGTCAAAACTCTCAAGTGAGCCCACCAACTATTAGACAACTTCTAATGTTGAATCGGATCTATCCAATTCCTCTTTCATTTAATAAAAATAGTCAAGCAAATGGACTTTCATTGAAACCCAAAAGCCATTCTTTTTTAAAAATCTCAAACCAATCCTTTAGACCAATCAAACTCTAGGCTATATATAACTATAGCAAACCTTAACCAATTGAACAAGACCAATCTTAACTAGGCCCAAATTCAACCAAGGTTTTAGCCAAATCGACGTGACAGGATCAATCAAGTTCCAAGCCAAATTTTAGCAAAGCCTAATAGACCTTAATCGGCCTGACATAATCCTTTTAAGGCTCAAAGCCAAATCTAACCATAGCTAACCTTGACCAATCTGGCAGACCCCTTCCAAGCTCAAAGCTAAATCTGACCATTGCCTTTCTTAGATGACCTCTACTGATCTGACAGGAATAATCCATTCAAAGCCAAACCAATTTCAACTATCAAAGATTAGCCTCAGACCTAAATTGAGCACGATTTAAACCACTCTGAAAGCATTACCCTCAATAACCTTTCATACTTAACTAGATTTAGTATGGCTTCAATCAACAAAAATCTGACTCCATCATCAAAACCTCCTTTTAGCCAATAAGGGCCAGACAGGAAAGTTGAAATCTCTTAACCTCGAGAACCATCAAAGTAACCAAGTCACCCATTTTCCCAAATCACCTACCCTCAAAAAATGGGGCATTATAAGGCATCCCAATGCACAAAATCATATCTCATTGTGTTTCATTGTATAACTCTTCATTTGCATGAACTTGCATATCTTCTGCGTAAATCATTCAGCATCACACAAAACATGTGTATCTCATTAGATCATCCCAAAAGAAAGCATCATACATGCACAACATTCATGACATCCACAAATTCATAGAATCATACATCATTCTTACATTTGTTTGGAACTAACACATGACATGAAAAAGAAAAAAAATGCAAGCTGATTAGATGGCGTACACAAATACCTTATAGCCAGCTAAGTAGTTCCCCCTAAATATCACTGCAAAGCTAACTCCATTTCCATGATTCATCTGGTAAGTATGACGAAACATTTCTCTGCAAAAGACTGCATAAACAGAGGAAAAGATCAGAACCATTATCAAGAAAGGTATAACTTCTTGATCTCAAAACTCTTTTCAATTTAGGAAATTCTAAATTGTGTGCTACTTTATTCAAATTGCATTGTATCAAATTCCTATTCAAATTGCATCATAGCAAAATCATTTTCAAAGCCCACGTAAATCGTGAAAAATCTCAAAGTCATTTTCAAAACCAACATAAACCGTGGAAAATCCAAAATCATTTACATAAACCGTGGCAAATCCAAAATCATTTTCAAAACCCAAGTAAACCATAGTAGTTTAAAAATCATTTTCAAAACCCATGTAAACCTTGGCAAGCAAAATCATTTATCAAATCCCACGTAAAACGTGACAATTCAAAAATTATTTTAAATCCAAGCAGCTTTTGGCAACGAAAATTATTTTAAGCCCAAGCAGCACTTGGCAAAACAAAATCAGTTTAAGCCTAAGTAGCTCTTGGCAAACCAAATCATTTTAAACCTAATCATCCATTGGTAAAACAAAATCACTTTAAACCCAATGTAATATCCTAGGTGAAACCCCAGTTGGAAACCCTAACCCTAGCACCTAGACCCTAGTTGGAGTTAGGAGTGTCTATTTGGGTTTGTTGCCTTATGTGTTCTATGACTTATTTGATGTGTTTATGTGTTATTGACTGCATTACATGTTATATGATTTACATGATGCATTTAAATGTGATTGATAGTTGCATGTATTATAAGACTAAATTAAATTGCTTACATGAGTAATTGATTAATATTGTGTTATATGATTTAAAATGTGTGTTACATGTATAATTTATTGCAAATTAATTATTTGGGAAAATGAATTTAGGGTAAATAAAATAAAATAGTTTAATTAGGTTAGAAAAACAAATAGGAGTTGATTGTATAAGAAAGTAAATGGGAGGGAGCTAGTTGGAAATTTATAGGACCTAGATGTAAAAGAAAGTGATGGAGAAGGATTTAGTGGATATTTGTGTGACTAAGATCCTATATAATAGAGTATTGGTGCATCCAAATCCAATGGATGCATGTATAGAGCTCAAAGTGGTTACAATGAGCACAAAGCACACAATCACTCCAAAAATCCCACTATTGCACATCTTTTTCCTCCTCTTCAAACTGTACTCTCCATCAACCAAAGTCAGAATTTTTCTTCTTCTCCCTCACTCTTGGTTCGACCATGGAAGTGCCAAAGAAGTTTTGAAGATTTTCTTCAAAGATTGACAAAGTTATCCAACACATCTTCATCCTTTCTTTATCAAAGCTTTATAGTTCAAAATTTGGGGTTTTTGTAACACCTAAGTTGAAAGGCTTAAAACATAACCTTTAGAGGCAAACCAAAGGGGGTTTGCTTATATGTTGCATGATATGTACGATGCATGATTTGGCTTAAATTGAACGAATATACATGTTTTAGATGGTTTTACACATGTAAAAGTACATCAAAGGCTGTTAGGAAGAAATTGGAATAAACTTGAAATTTTGTGAACTGGGGGCAAAATAGTCATTTTGCACCACCTCGAGTTCTTATGGAATTATCACAATATTTAGAAGTAGAAAATGATTTAAGGGAATGTAAATGGTGTTAGTTTATTAATTTGAAGATTTGATTGAAAAATAAACCCGATTGAAAATTGTACCGGGTAAGCTCCTCAATTGATGTGCTTGTGGTGCTTCTGTTGCACTAAGGGCATTATGGTCTTTTCCTTTGAGTATGGAATTATATTATGTATGCAACCTTATGATATTAATTTAGGCTTGATTAAATCCAACCATTGGATTAAATGATGGAAAAATGGACGGTTGGATCAATAGGTTGCAAATTTGTTATCATAAGCTTGATATATTGGATTTTTGCCATTAGTTTTTGATTAGGTGTGGCAAATGTATGT